>MU622420.1:40719-72309 GCA_025399235.1 Backusella circina FSU 941
ACTTGCCAAGAAAGATAATACTTGGTCCTTTTCCGAATAATAGAGGAACGGGATGGTGGGCTAGCGATAGACATATTTACATTTCGGGAATTATTGAATATGACATTCAAGTAAAGGGAAAAATGCAATATCTATTAATTTCATTCTCTTTCAAACTTCATTAATTAAAATAATGGGAACACCATATGGTTATCCTCCATCTTCAGCCAGACATTCAACTCCAAATTTACATAAAGTAAAGAATACTCCACTCAGGCATAAACAAACCGGTGGATTCGCATCACATGCTGCATTTCATCATAGTCGTCCTAGGGAATATGATATGCCATCTATGCCAAACTTACTTTGTCACCCATACCAGTCTGCAATTCGTTCGGTTGCACCAAGTCCTTCAATGATGAGGGGACTACAAATGCCACCTCCTCCACCTCCGATTCCGGGTTCTTATCCATACCCAATATCAGCATCAGCAGCTACAACTCCTTTTTCATATAAGAGACCGATTGTACGATCAAACACAAAACGCGTAGAGCTTGTTCAAGGTAATCTTATCTTGGATTGTCCAATACCTTCAAGGTTAATGGAAGCAAGTGCTCGAAAGGATAAAGAGTTTAGTATGATGAGATACTCTGCTGTTACATGCGACCCTGATGAGTTTGTAGCCAAAAACTATACTCTAAGACCAAAAATAATGAATAGAAATACAGAGCTTTTTATAGTTATGACAATGTACAACGTAAGTAATTGTTACTAGAGTCTATTAAGATAAACCAAGGAAGAAAATTGTTTTAACTTTTTTTAATAAAATACAGGAAGATGAAGTCCTCTTTTGTCGAACAATGCATGGAGTTATGAAAAATATTGCTCATTTGTGTGCAAGAACTAGATCAAACGTTTGGGACACAGAGGGTTGGAAGAAGGTTGTTGTTTGTATTGTTGCAGATGGAAGAAAGAAATGCGACCCTCGTGTTATGGATGTACTCACTGCTATGGGTGTCTATCAAAAAGGAATAGCTAAGAATATGGTGAATGATAAGCCAGTTCAAGCACACTTATTTGAGGTGAGATAAAAAATAAATAAATTGAAATCCGATCTAAACTTCCAAGCTGTTAGTATACCACTCAAGTGTCTGTAGATTCTGATTTAAAAGTGAGAGGCGCAGAAAAAGGAATAGTTCCTGTACAAATTTTATTTTGTTTAAAGGAAAATAACGCTAAAAAAATCAACTCGCATCGATGGTTTTTCAATGCATTTGGACCAATTCTTCAACCAAACATTTGTGTACTACTGGATGTTGGTACAAGACCAGGGAACTCGTCTATTTATAATTTGTGGAAATCATTTGATACCAACCCAAATATAGGTGGTGCTTGTGGTGAAATATGTGTAATGAAAGGAACGGCTTGTATAGATTTAATCAATCCTTTGGTGGCTGGTCAAAATTTTGAATACAAGATGTCCAATATACTTGACAAGCCACTTGAATCAGTATTTGGTTATATATCTGTTCTTCCTGGCGCGTTTTCCGCATATAGATATGCTGCATTACAAAGCGATGCAAATGGTGTTGGACCATTACAAAAGTACTTTTTAGGGGAGAAACATGATGACAGCGGAAACTCTGATATATTTACAGCTAATATGTATTTGGCCGAAGATCGCATTTTATGCTTTGAATTAATTGCAAAAAAACACCAAAAATGGGTGCTAAAATATGTAAAATCAGCATTTGCGGAAACAGATTGTCCCGATCAGCTCCCAGAATTTATATCACAACGTCGTCGATGGTTAAATGGTAGTTTTTTTGCAGCAGTATACTCTCAATATCATTTCCCTAGAATATGGAGCACAAATCACTCAGTTGGAAGGAAAATTACCTTAACCATAGAGTTTCTTTACAATTTTGCCAACCTTATATTTACCTGGCTTGGAATGGTAAATTATTAAACTTGGTTCTTACAAGTTTTTGGTTAATTAATAAATACTTTTATAGGCAAATTTTTATCTAACATTCTATTTTGTGACAAAATCATTAGCAGATCCTGACACAGATCCCTTTGGAAACGGCTGGGGAGATCGTATGTTTTTAGGATGTAGATATCTATATATATTTCTCTTTATTACATCGTTCATTTGCTCAATGGGAAATCGACCACAGGGGTAATTGGCATATTTTTTTCAATATTATTCCCAACTAAAAGAGTAAGTAGGTCAAAATGGATGTTCATTTTTTCAGTATTTGGATATGGGTTAATCATGGCATATACGACGTTTGCGGGAGGGTGGTTGACATTTAAAAGTTTTCAAAGAGGAATAAATAGCCCAGATTGGGTTACAGGAGATACATTAAGTAATTTCAACCTACTTATCGACCAACCCGAGTTTTGCAATGTGATAATATCGCTCCTTTCTACTTATGGTTTGTACATTATCTCAAGTCTATTATACATGGATCCATGGCATATGATTACTAGTTTTCCGCAGTATATACTCTTACTCCCAACCTATGTCAACATATTAAATGTATATGCTTTTTGTAACATACATGATGTGAGGTAAACTTTTGGTATATTATAAAGTGGTATTCATAGATTCTAATAAGAATTTTAGTTGGGGAACAAAGGGAGATAACACAGCTCCAATGGATTTGGGTGTAACAAGCAAAGCTAAAACTAATGAAAAGGGAGTGGAGGCTGTCGAAGTAGAGCTTGAAGACGAGCTTGATTTGATTGATAGACACTACGATGAAGCTTTGGATAGTCTGCTTATAAAACCAGAGGCTGTTCGAGAAGTAAGTAAATATGAATATATTGAGAATCATTTTTTTTACTAATATTATTTAGAGCCGAGCTCCTAAAACAAAGCAAGATGATTATTATCGAGGCTTTCGAACGAGAGTAGTGTTAGCTTGGATAGGTTGCAATGCTATATTAGTTGCATTTATTTCAAGCGGAAGTTTCCAGTCACTTTTACCTAATAATGAACAAACTCAAACCCAAGAGGAATATCGAAACTCTCTAGGAATTATGTACACTGGCTTTATTTTATGGATGGTCACTGCAACATCAGCCGTCCGTTTTATGGGTAGTTTTCTTTACCTTGTTTTGGGTTTTTTTAACCTGTAATAAGTATTTCAGAAATCTCATGGATAGTTTAATTGTCACTATTTTCTGGATATTAAAAACTCGATTTACTTCAAAAGTTTTGTTTTATTTGACTATAAACCGAATATCATGTATATTTTAGATCAAATTTATATTACCTTTTTTTAAAACTGAGATATTGGTATATCGGCCTGATTGAAAGTATAATTCATAGCCACCTTTGAGTTTAATTTTCATATAGCCAAAGAATAAGATGATATACATATTGGGATGGTTTTATTAAAAATACGAATATTAATTGACCATAGACACCCACAAAGCCAAAAATAAATTGCAATAGCCCTTCGCAATCTAATCTCAGAATACTGACATATAATCCAAGAAAGTATTTCTCTGCTACTTACTCTCACAATGAGTCACTCAAGTAATAACAACTGATGAAATGGTTACTGAATTCTCTGTAGAGTTCAATATTAATACTATAAGATAGCTGCTTAGCAATAAATGATTAAAGCCAGAAATCTAAACTATGTTTAAAGATATAAATAACCCCAATCCATCAGTGGAAAATGAGGCTCTTTACAAGGTAAATAATTGAGCTAGAAATCTGAGAATAGGAAAAGGTTAAAATAGACAACACGTTTGGAAATTACTAACTGATGCTGAGTATCGCAATAAGTCTATGAAAAAATATGACTAATAATGAATGTGCGAATCAAGTTGAAAAGGATTCACTGAGCATATTAATATCTGAGGAAACTTATAGAGATAATGATAATGGTAATTGCGAGTTACAGTAATGTTGAATGTATAATACTCTCCATCTCCTTTAATAAAAAGATTATTCTCTTTTTTTCTTTGTTGATATATGTACATTTATTTAACTTCACTTTTAGCATTTTGAGTCCTATTTATAAAGTTTCTTTCCGCTTCTTGGATATAGTTAAGATAGAAAAGCTAGATGAGATTTATCTAGTTCAAAAATTCATAAGATATTTCACCAAGGTTAAGCTTATTTTTTTGTTAGTTTTCGATACAGAGTATAGGCTTTTTCTATTTGCGTTTATATTAAAGCTAGCAAAATACGGAAGTACTGAAGATCTGATGGGTCTACATCTTTATATTTAATAAACGATTCGTTTCAGAGCTTTAGGTAGTAAACTGAAATGTAGAATTTGTTTTTAAATATCATAAGCAGCCTAATATACGACAAATATCTTATAAGTGAATTTATTTCAAATTTAAAAAGAAAAGAGTGTTTTAAAATATGGCAAATTAATTATTAGGTATTCGATATTAATCTATGGGTTTTTTCCACTTCATCTTTATAACATCTATCCCAGCCGTCTTTTCCCGATTTATAGCGTACTCCAAGTTGATTTTTGCTTTTTATTGGCTTATTTTTATTTATTTTCAGTAGTACACGTATTTTCTTACTTTACATTGACTTTTTTCGATTTGTATGATAGCAGTCTAAATTTTAGAATAGTGTAATATATATATGTATTAGACTCTCTTGAATTAAAAGGTTGGCAACTTGAGTTTAGTAGGAATGGAAATGAATTATAATCTTTACTTCAGAAGTTTAGTTTATTCAAATTAAAGTAACATAGTCGTTAAAAATTTTATAGATTTGATGATGGTTTTATTGCTACTCGCATAAAAAATAATATAGATATTCAATACCAACAATCTTGGATCTTTATATTCTTTATCACTTATGTATTCATGCATGCATGGCAAATTTAGCTTATTTGTTTTATTGTGAATAGATTTACATACAATACATTGTACGAATAGTTATAATTTTTTTTTTAAAAAAAAAAGTTGATGTAGGACAGGAACGCTGGTTTATCTCTATAATTGAGTTGAAAGAACATTTTTTGAGAATTCTCAACAAGGTAATGGATCAGTTGTATTATATCATATGACCCCATTTTTAAAATAGACTAACAAATCTAGAAAGAACCGCGAGAAAAAAAAAGATCCTGTGAAAAATTCCCCAAAAATTACTATTAGAATATCATATCTAAGGCTTGTAAGATACCCACTTTATTTAATCAAAACAAATTGATTTAGGTTATTCAGCATAAACACCTTTTAGTAATATTATGCTGAATAGATAAGAGCGCCCCTTCTTTTTTCTTTTATTTTGCTCTAAAATTGATGAAATGAAGATGTATATGTTGATTTGTATTATATATATATATATCATTTAGTAAACAGTAATTTAAGATAACAAAAAGGTTATACCGATCACCGGGATTTTATCCCAGCTTAATTTCGTCTAAGGTTTAAAATTGGAATAGCTAAATCATTTGTTATCATTACAAAAGTTATTTTTGTGATCAGGTCTGATAAAATGAAAGAATACTAACAGTAGCAGTAAAGTGACTTTATACTTCCAGCATTGGAAGTAAAATGAGACCTAATGGATCTTTCAGTCTCGTCACGAACAAAGTTGTCTGATAATTTAGTGTTACGTTTTCATAAAACATCCAATCAGATTAATAATTGCAATGAGTCGTTGTTACTTCATGCGAGATTATCACTACTAAAATGGTAATTTAAAGATCATGATTTCTTAACTGAAGAGAGCATGATAGTAATTCACATTATTATTAAATCCAAGTGTATAATTAAACGTTATTTTTCTCATGTAGTATATTTAGAGTTCTTTTGTAGTGATAAATTCATTTTATCATTACTGTTGTTGATTTGTATCAAAATCTAGCAAATGCAATATATATTTATGTCACTCAAACCATTGTTTTTTTTTTGGGTGGTGCAGCTGGGATAGACGCTAAAACAATCCAATCAATCCGCGGAAATATCAAATTATAAATGAGCCATTTACAAAAAGTAGTGGTTCTAATTTCTTTATTAAAAAGAAGAGAAAGGAACAAAAAAAAATATCAGCTTTGTTTTTCTTTTTGATATTGAGTCAATTATAATAAAATGTTTCATTCGTTTTGATTTAAAGATCAGGTTTCGTTGATAGGTGCCTCAAAGACTCAGAACAGGGGTTTCTTGTTGAGCACAAATTTTCAAAGGAAAGACTGATTTAATGATCGTCAGTTTTAACTAAAATAAATATAAAAAAATAACAGTGATTTTCATTTTGAATTAAGCAGTATATAGAGTGCTTTATGTTTCTATTTAATGTTTCAATGTATACATATTAACCTTTCCGATCAAGCACAGACTCCAGCTGTTTTTCCCACGTCTTTCTCACGGGCCTAAAATGGAAATTAGAGTAAGTAAAGGATAGAACGTGATCCCTAATGGTATATCTTTAGCCCAAATGCGGATAACCTCTTAAGTTATGTCACATTTAGTCCCTGTCAAATAAGAAAGAGAGAAAAAGGCGAATCAGATGAATCTAGCTTATCATTTCCTATTTTAGGAAAGGAAATATCTGGTTCAGACAGACTTCTGGAAAGCCATTATGGCGCGGTATATGAAAAGCTACCTATTAAAAAATATTTATACTAAAAATACAATATAAATAGTCAAAAATTGTTCTACTTTATAATCTTTCAAAGAAATTAGTAAAAAATACCAGCTACAGAAACATCTTTAAAGAAGCTCTACTGTTACTATCTTTAAGCTCAGTCCTAATTTTGATCACGTGAAAAGATCTTTTAACATCTTATCTGCTTAGATTTTAGATACCATAAATGTAAACTTGGGATGCCCATATAAAAGAGTCCAACCTTAGCTTTCTCGTATTTTTTCTTTTTCTGCTTTTTTTTAAGTTTTAAATTAATATTTTTTTTTTTGGTCACTAAAAATAATATTATTTTCGTACCTAAATGGAACAGCATTCACATATTATAACGGAACAGGTGTTTGGAAGCAGCAGAAAGATTCAGTTTATTGGTCTTTCAAAACCAACATCACCTATGGACTCATTATTAAGTGCAATCGATCAGTCTCAACCAGTTCGCCGCTCTCGCCCTACAGAAAGAAATAAAGAAGGGTCATCCTCTCATGAATCAATGTCAATAAGATCACTTCTTGCATCTAGCAGCGAATCCAGTAGACCTGAGATATTTACCCACCCTCGGCAATCACAAACAGCTTCGTACAATGAAGTAAGCATTGCTTCACTTCTTACTTCTGATACGAATAAACGCAGATGGGGCGACCATGATGAAATGGATATGCGACTAGGTTACAACAGTAGAAAGTCTTTAAGACCTATAAAGAAGAAAACTGCATCAATTAAGGCAGCTTCTTGTAACGAAAAGGATAGAGCATTGATCACTTGCCTTCACGCCTCTGTAGCTCAAAAATCATATGGCTCAGAAAAACGATTTCTTTGCCCTCCGCCTATGGTTCATATGCAATCACCTTCTGGATGCACCATGACTCCAGAGCAAAGATCCGAAAAAATGCTTCTTTCAATGTCAGTTGTTTGCGAGAATGGCGAAAAAATCTTGGAGCAGCGTTCACTTTTAGATGAAAATCAAAGTGGAAGTTTTAAATATCTTCATGTTACAGGAACTGCAAAAGCAAAACAATTTTGTCTTAATGTTAACCTTTTGGCAAATTCCCATACTCATGGTAATAGCGTACCTAGTTCTCCTTCTAGCAGTTATAATTCACCTCCATCTCCTTCCAACAAAACGGAACCTCAAGTACTCGCTTCTTTCAGCTCAAAACCTATATCTATTATATCCAAACCTTCCAAAAAAACAGCAAAAACACGCAACGTATCTACTTGCATTTTGGCCAATAGCCCAGTCTCTCTTTTTAATCGCATAAATTCTCAAACTGTTAGAACAAAATACATGACTTCAAGCAATAATAAACTCTGTGCAAAAAATGCAACATGGTCACCCTTCGATATTATTATTGTTAATCAACCGAAACAGCCAATACCTGCGGCGCAAAATCGTATTGGATCCCGTTTCCAACAACCCTCAGCAAGTTCAAAAGCTCCTATTCACATTACTTACGGTACCGAAATTATATTAAGAGATTCACAGACTGGCGTATCCTCACCCCCTCTTATTATACGTAAAGTTGATAAGGGCCGTATTGCACCTTGTGCCTATGGACCAGTAAGCCAAATGCAAAAGATTGCTTTGCAATTAAGCTCCTCCATCAATTCCCAGCCAGTTTATCTTAGTGCTGCAGGCAGTATGTCAGATAACTCTATTTCTTCTGCTACAAGTGATCACCATTCTATTTCTCCTGCAAACAGTACAGGATATGGAACTTGGATCGACCATACTCCTTCAAGAATTATCCATCCTGAACAAAACTCATTAGAAATGAGTTATGAAGAGGTTGATGATTATTTGTGTTGGACTATAGTTGGAATAGCCAAATTTGAATTCGAATACTACGAAAACGATGTCGACGAGCAGATCAGAGTAGAAAAACCAGAGACAGAAATTATACCACCAGTTTCACCTCCTCGTTGTATTACTCCTTTTCCAATATTAACAAGTATCCACTACAATTCAGGTGATCACACTTTGGATGTAATAGGTCAACACCTTATTCAGGCAGCTCCTGTTCCGCGCTTATTGGACCTTTGGTTGGGTACACATGGTCCCCTTGTTACTCGTATATCACAACCTCCTCAGTCTCATACGCCTCACGAAACTCACTGGTCTGTGTCTCTTCCTTCTACTAAAGACCTTTTGATTAGAGATCGTAACTCATTTGTGACTCATCCTGACGGTAGCCAAACACTGGAGTTGGCTTTATTGCTTGTTCGACAGGATGGACTCGTTTATCACTCAGGAAAAGCGCTTTCTTATGATGTTACAGAAGACACGGGATGTTGGCAAATTGTAGCCGCCTCTAGTTCATAGAAATTTTAAAGTACTGTTTACACCTATGTTATATTCTCCTTCGTATCATTTAATTTCTATTTATCGTTTTTTACGAATCAACTGTATAATGATTATTTTCTATACTTTTTTTTGTTTTGTTTTGTTCAAAGTTCAATCTACCGATGTATATAATATCTATATCTCTAAAATATTCTTATAATCAATAAAGGATCTCTCCTCATATAAATTACAAAAGTTGGTAGCTTCTTGTGTGGGAAATGGTAATGTGAGTCACCCTAGTAAAATGATTCATCTTAGTTACAAGCTGTGATTGGATAAAGCGATTGCACTGACCAGTTGTCCACTAAAACATCCGAAAACATCCACATTTACTTTAGATCTTCTGTACCACAGTTGAAAAAGTAAACCCTTTGTAGCTTGGTCTTTGCTTACAAACACAGGCTTATGTGCAATCGCTTTATCCAATCACAGCTTGTAACTAAGATGAATCACTTTTTAAAAAGGGTTCATTATACAATCATTTAAATGTAAAGCATTCGTTTTATGTCTATCCCCTTTTTTGCTTTTGATGCCAAAGAAAATAGTTGAACATTATCTTCTATAATCGAACGAGACGTTCTCATTTTGAGAGTATATACTTTAAATCAAAAACGGATTCTAGTCCTTTAGTAATTTACTAAGTGTATCATTTCTACTTGTTTGTTCAGATACAGAAAATGAAAAAGGAAATAAACATAGTGATCAGAAATATCGAAAATCTTCTTTTTTTGCAAGACACCGATGGTTAATAATTTTTGAGGTCAGAGGGAGAGGAGACCTTACCGAAAAAGTATGATTTTTCTCAAATAGCAGATTTTCAACTAAAATGTAAATTTACGGACTTGGAATAGCAAAGCAATTTCTTGTAAGAAAAGTGGTAATTGGTGCTTTAAGCTTACTAACTTGTGAGATGCAATCGATGATTTCCTTGATATATATGCCAATTGACACCCTGTACTTTGATAATAAAGCTTTAAAAGAATACAGTGGAACCAGAGGCACGGGATGTCTAATACATCTAACCGTCCATTTCAGAAAACCATCCTTTAATGTTATTCTTTTTCCTTTTTACTGCTAATAAAGGCCACCTAGATTAAGTAATAGGAAGTTTAATTATTCATTTCTCTTTCTCCTCCCTCTTGTACTCTTCAACATAAGTAATTGTTACTTTTGTATTGTTTGGTTTAATCCGTTAATAATAGATATTTGATGATTGGTCATTTAGACTTCTTTACATTAATTTATCCGTTGTTTGATCAAACTTACATTTAGCACCAGGCTTCAAAGAATACCTTTCATAGCAATTAAAAGGAGTTGAAGTTAATTAGCTGATTCATTATTCTCTTTATACCTTCTCTTCATACTTTTTTTTATTTTTTTTTTAGCAATTTAGAAACTAATAAACATAATTAGATAGTTTCTTATTATCTTTCTTTTTATTTCTATAAAAAAATCAATATTACTAAGTCTTATGGCTTTAATATAAATTAAAGCATTCATCTCTCGTTTCGGTTTTAACTCTACAGTTCCATTTTTACTTATAAAAGTAAATCATTGGAGTTTTATTGATATAGCTAGTTTTTTCGTCAGTAATTGATCTTGTTAAGTTTGAGAAGTATCTATTTTCTCTTCATTCATTCATAATATGACTCAAGTAACTATAACTTCGAGAACTGCTAGCTAAACTCCAGTATATATATATATATATATATCATCGCAAATATGATGAACCGTATATTCATGGTTATAATGTGACACTCTGCAACATAGTTTATCTTCTTGTGCTATTTTTAGTATTGTTTATACATCCCTGTCAACATTTATCTTTCTACGCTTTGAAAATTAATTTAAATGCTAAAGTATCATATATAAAATGGAAACAAGTCGAAATTATAACCAAATACAAAAAAAAAAAAAAAATACTAACAGAATATANAAACAAGTAGAAATTATAACCAAATCACACACACACTAACCTCATTATAGCCGATAAAAACATTGTAGATTTTTCGTCAAATTTATTGTACTTAACAAGTCTTTAATACATTTGAAAGAGAAAGAGTATTTTAAAAATTACTGTTTATTTGTTGTTTTGAATATTAAAATATGCGCTGTATTTAATTAAAAGACACTTTGCTGTGGTCTTTTTTTTAAGTAAAAACAAAGTACTTATTTATCAAACTGAGCGACTAAGCCATATTCTTTGTTGTATCTTCTTTAGTGTTTGAAGAATCATCCAAGCAGAGAAGGCATGGGTTTTATTTTGAAAGATTAATAAAGACCAGAATTACATTTTTGAACATAAGTTCACTCTTTGAAGGATAAAGCTCGTGTGACGTCTTTGGAAACAACAAAAATATTGTTTTTTTCTTTGTTTTTATTTCTGCTTTGCTTTACTTTGTTCTGTTTTTAATATGGAGGCTTTTCTTACTACTTTACCTCCTTATGTTCATGATTTTTTGAATAAACATCCTGCCACTGATGTTTTTAACTTACTAAGAGAGCTTATTTGCTTTGCAGTCTTGTATTCTGAAGACCGCGATGGCATCGCATCAAAAACGACGGAATTAATCAAGAAAAAGGAGGTGAGTAAGAATTCAAAAAATGAAATAGTAAACACCCTAATCGCCAAAACAATAGGATGCGGAAAGTGATTCAGTTGTGCCTGAGATTTCAACTGACATTGAAACAATCAATGAAGAAGAGGAAGAGGAAGAGGGAAAGGTTTCAGTAGAGCAGGAGAGCATATCACTTAAAGTTGGTGAAAAGGGATCAAGCAACCACAATTCAGGTCAAGATTTACATTCTGAGCAAAAGGCTATTAACACTTTCCCCGAATGGTGGGGTCATCGAGAATCGGAAAATATAACTCAAGACACACATAAAGTTTTGGAAAAAGAGGAAGTGACTAGTCCAGTAGCAGATAATACATCACTTTGGATGCCTTGTAAGTATAGCCTTAAACAGGTTTATTTGGTGATTAACATTGCATATTTATAGGGGATGTTCCGACAGTGCAGAAACCAATGGCAAGAACAAGAAGGTAATTTTTAATTTGCATCGTTTAGTATTATTCAGGAATTAAGGACCATTTCTTAGCCAAATTATACCCGACCTTCGATCTTATCTTGATCCATCACCTGCTCGTTCTGCCACAATAAATACAACACCAAAACGCAACTCAGTAGCAACTACAAAACCTGATATAAAAGGCAGAAAGACGAATACAGGAGATGCAAAGACTGTGCGCAGAGTTTCATGTATGTAAATTTATTTTAACACAAAATATAGTTTTTAATTTAAACACATGTTTAGCTCCCGTAACACAACCACAGGCAGCCAAAATAACAACAAATGAAAAGTCTAATGTAAAGAAGCAAACACTAAATACACTCAAACCCAATTCAGCTGCAACTACAAATGTAGTCTCAAGATCTGTATCCTCAGTAAGCATGCCACGCCAAAATGCTGCACTTAGAGCAAGAGCTGAACATGCTCGTCAGCAGCAAGAGGAGCTTGAGAGAAAGAAACAGCTAGCTAGTAAGCAGCTTGGTTCTTCTACAAGTTTACATTTAAAACAGCGTGCAAATTCGGGGATTGATTGGGATAAGATTAAAGCTGATAGAAGAAAAACAATATCTGAAACAACGAAAAAATAATAAACATTCACGTATTGGCCAAACAAATAAAATAACTTTATTTTTATATTTTTTTGAAACAAGAGGGGCTTCAGAACATTTTTATATTAAACAACTGGTGGATAGACCTCTTTAACAACTGCACCTTCTTGACTACTCAGAATTAAAAGACTTAATTTATCGATCGTGTTTTCCATCATGGACTTCAAGTCAACATTGTATCCTCCCATCAAAGCATTGCCTTCGGTTACACTGATGTAATCAAACACACCATTGAGACCAGTGTAGCCATCCTTCCAGAACTGTACTTCTTTACTATTCTTCTTGCGAGCATATACCTTAACATAAACACCAGGAAGAGGGTGCTTTGTAGCTTCGCTGAGGACGCGGACAATACCAAATGATTCAACAGTATGAACAGCTAGGCGATTTGCAAAGTATGCTTGTCGTCTCTTGAGTGCTGGTGCATCAGGACTTGTAAGTTCGACAAAGATATTCTTTCCATCAGAAGAAATCAACTCTTTAGGAAGGTCGATTGTGATTGTTCTAATGGAGTTTATAGCTCCTGTTCCAATGATATCGTATTCTTCTTCATTATCAATGGCTTCATGCGACTCTTCTTTCGACAACTCAACGTGTTGCGAGTAACTTGGCTTGATCCAACTATAATTTTCTTGCTTACTAGTCGCCATACGACTATTGTGTAAGAAGGGATTTTCCGAAAACATGACTTCAACATTCATTTCATAGCAACGGATATCGATCGATTCCAGGTTTGAGTAGTGAACAATGATTTTTGCGTTATTGCTGTCGATTTCAAAGTCGAGAGTAGGCTCAGTATGAATGGCTCGCGTTTGTAATCGATCACTGGTGAATGTTTCATTGTCGCAACTAATGCCTCTACCTTGTTCTACCTCATTGATGTAATCCAATAGACTGGCGAATAATTTACGCCATTTCAAAACGCCAAATTGCTTATAAGTCAAGATCTTCTCTTTAGTTCTTTGAAGGTCAAGCTGCGAATCAAGTGAACATTGGTCGGCTCGGATACGAGTGCTAAGGTAAGCACCTAGATAGTCAACCTGGACGGTGCATTCATTTTGGTCCTTTGGAATACGAGAGAACATATCATGAGCTTCTCCAATGCGTTCTTGAATGATTAGATACAGGGTCAACATTACAAAGTCAGGGATAGAAAAGGGTGTTGTTTTTTGTTCGAGGTAGCTCAAAAATACATTGTATTTCTTGTGGAATTCGTTATTGAGGATTTCATGCTTTTCAGAATTCAACGGATGTGAGCGTGCATTCATAAGAGGATAGTAGTCCAGGACATGCTGTTCCGAATCAAAAGGACTTGGTTCGACTGATATAAGAACAGAATCAAAGGTGTGACCCAGGAATCTGGTAGAATTATAGCTTAGCTTTTTGAAAAGTAGAAGTTCGCGAACAATATCAGTAAATCTATGATACACACCGTACTTCCAAAGATCTTCAGCATAGTATGATCTAGATTTACCCAATACAGTATAGATGTCTCTAGCAAATGAGGGATCCGCCATTCTCCAATAAATAAGGCTAAAATCAACGCGCTCTAATTTCTTATACGAATCAAGGAACGAGATAACACTTGTATTTGATCCCTTGCTTGCAATAGATGGCCAGTTGGATATCTTTGCTACGCTATCGCTTCCATCTGCGGATTCACTAGATTCTGTCATTTGGTTTTTATCGCTTGATACAGTAAACTCTCGTACATCTGATTTTGTAATGAGACCTATAGAAGTAGCTACTGAGACAGAAGGTAAGATAAAGTCTCCAGAACTTGGGAAATAGAAGGTTCCAGAGATATCATTCCATGTAGAGTAAGGTCGGATACTAATAGATTTGGACTGGAAGTAAGGAGCTCTTTGTATATGATATCTCTGGAAGTAAGGAGCTTGTCTAGTTGGAACAGATCCAGAAGGTATTTGAATAGTAACTTGGCATATTAATTCTTTAGATGTAATATTGCTAATAATCAATTGACGTCCATATTCAACACCAGTTTCAAGTAAATTAGAGTTTACTTTGACACAGTCTTCCGATGCAACATCGATAGAAGGTTCATATACAAAGAGCTCCTGAGAAAGTATAACATCTGAAGAAGTAAGACTTGTCTCGGAAGGTTCCTGTAGCGAACGGTAGAATACCATGAGTGGGGTCTCGGTAGATATCTTAAGACCGGATTCAGTAGCTTCCTTTTTCCAATCAGCCTTTGAAGAAAAGGGGAGGTCAATAAGAGAGAGAACAAATAGCACTTCTGACATGGATGATAGAGCATAAATAAAGTTCTCTGAGAGGAAATGCTGGTGAGGCTTCGATTGATAGTGCTGTAACAGGTCAACCCAGAATTGGCTTGGTGAAATAAAGGTTGGGCATTTTCCATTATAGTAGCTAACTTCTGCCCATTCAGAGGTAGGTCCAGTGAAAGAATATTTAACCCTCTTACGGCGCTTCATAGCCTGTTCACGCAACTCTTCTTCTTCTTCCTCTAATCCAAAACCATCATCATCATCATCATCATCCACTCTGTATTCCGTCTCAACAACCTCGTATTGCGGAGATGAAGGTGAATATTGCGGACTGCCGATAGAGACAGTATCTTTAATTAGTGATCTTTGTAAACCGAATAAACCTGCCGTTGCAGGAGGAGGAGGAGGAGGGGCATGAGACTGACGAAATGCCATACTTGCCATTCTAAGATCTGAAGAATTATCAGCCAACGTATCCAACCTTTCTCCTCTTGCCATCACTTTGTCGATTTCTAGAGACATTCCCATTTCAATAACCTCATCAGAGTCACTTGTTTGAACATCACAGCTAGTCAAAATGCTATCAAAAAACGCTTCTGATCGGCTATCCAGTCTTTTTTCAAAAGAGTCATCAAATAAACGCAAAACTTTAGTTAAGAAGTCTCCACCTTGTCTAATTGCGAGTAGTGCCTTTTCAGGAGTACTCAGTTTGGTAAATAAGTAGATGTTGTTCTCAAATGCAGAGAGGTCCGCTTCAACCAAATAAAGATCCATGAAGGACTTTTGAATTTTCGACTAATATAAAAAATGATCGTGTTAATAAAAAATATATAACGCTTGGATGCCTACATATGAATACCCTACCTGAATTGCTGGAGCAACAAAAGTATTGAAAAATTCGGTGTCTTTTTTCTTGAGCCAAAAGTTAAATTCGTGACAGACCTTCTCTTCATGAAGCTTTAGCTTTTCACTTGTAGGTAATGAAGACCACTTGCTTAAGAAGTTGAAATNGGAATTAAAGCTACTAGAGATTCGTTGAGAGTACTCATACAGCTTTTCAAAGCTATCTATAGCTTTCCATTCTCCGTTTGTATTTTTTAGTTCCATGGTATCAGAAGGTTGGAGACAAGAGACAGCCTTTGAGCGAATAAGTACAGTTTCCTTATTCTCAGAAGTAACATTTTGGCGAATATCGTTATGCTTAAAGTCAAGACAGGCAAGATCTGGGAATACAAATTCTTTTGAAATGACTTGTTCTCCTGATACAATCACCATTTCAAGAAGATTTCCTTCACCCAAAGAGCTACGATCGATAGAAATAGTACCATTATCTTGATCAGGATAGAAATAGCACAGAGGAGAAACATGCTTCAAAAAAGCTAGGTTGTAACAATAGATAATTTAAGTCATTTTTTCTCTTAAAAAATAAAAAAATGTTATTCATATTTGAATGACTTACCTAAATTGGATCTAACAGGTTCAGAACGAGTCATTTTTTTGCAACGCATTGCAGAACGATAATTTATAGGTGCAGAACCACCACAGGGAAACGCCTGGCCAAAAGCACTAGTTGCCTTGGATTTTTTCAAGTTTCTTTGTGTTGATTTAGTCTCGGTTATTTTCTATTTTCAAAGATAAAAGATAGGGGTTAGAAAACATGGATCTGATCCTTCTTCTAAGTCTAACCTACCTTTGGATACATGAGTAAAGTGGGTTTTGTCAGAGTGCTACCGATCCATTTTTCAGCCTTTGCTCTGTTTAAAATGTACTGATACTCCTCTCCGAGTTGACAGCCATCCAAGAACACGGTTCGAGTCTGATCAATCATATAACTAGAAATGGAGGGGCCTGGTAATGATCTTGGATTTTGTAATCTGGTCGCCAATGAATCGCCTTTTGAAGGAACAAAAGTGCTTGTTGTGATAATCGCAACTGTTTTTGAAGACCAGTTTTTCAAGGAGAAAGTAATGTTGCTCTCTGTCATCTGAATTTCCTTTATGCCAAGAGGACGATATAATACATTACCACTTTCTTTCGAATATTGACTCTTTCCGATTATCCAATTTGACCAAAGATTCTTGCTTTCTCCAGAGTTGCTGATATTGTTTTCTTTTTCAATAACAGTACAGACATATGTAGATAATCCTTCTGTGGTGGAGGGAACGCTAATCTGATAGGTTCCTTCAGGCAGACCAGAAATAACAACATATCCATTTTCTTTTTTCAATTTTCCATCCAATTTCTTCAAGATAGACCTAAGTTGTTGTTTTTTTTTAGAAAAAAAAAAAAAAGGAACTGATAAATACGTATTTTTGAAGGAATAATTAATTCAAGACTTACTCGCCAGCACCGGTGGAATAGATGGAATAATTGGATTCAGATAATTGAGTTGGGCATGTGATTTTAAAACTCTTATCAGCTTGAACACAGAAAGATGGTGGCAAAAGTACTCGAGTTTCATCTAGTGATTTAAGAACATCCCATCTTCCAAAGTTGCCCGATGCCGTATAGCTAATGTTTTGAATATCGCGTAGTTCTCCAAGGTCAATAATACCCTCATCGTTAGTTTGTAAAATTTGCTTGATTGCGGTAGATAAATAAACGTTTTTAAATTCAAAGTCCACTTCGAATCCACTCTTTGGTTCGCCATTTTTACCAAGGGCATAGACCAAGTATTTCATATCAGGGGTAACCTTCAGGTTTAACGTAGCTGTTTCAGCTGTTTGATAAGAATCAAAGTCATAAGAAAGTGAGCAGCTAGCACTAAGGCGTTCATCAACTCCACTTAGATTTTTGACTGTAGCTTCTAACTCAAATTCCAAATGAGTTACTATAGTATTAAAAATACAGATTAATAAATGGATGAATAAATGTCTTGAAAGTCAAGATACAATCAATATTTTTTTTTAAAAAAAAAAACTTACATTGTTCGGGGGCAACAAACTCAGCTGTAATAGGCGTGTTTTTATTTATAACCACATTGGTGATAGTGGTGCCACTTTTGACGTCACGTACATTGGTGCAGTTAATATTCAACGTTATATTTTCCAGAAGTGAGAGAGCCATTGGCATCCCCCACAATTCCAATCTAGGATTAATTATAACCTAACAAAAACAAAGATTACTTAATACCTACCTTATCATGTCATTTTCTGATTTTTCTTTCTTTAAATTTTACCTTTGATGTTTTGTTATAACTGACCATCTCAGGATTGACATAGAAATCAGCATTGAATTGATAGTTCTCAGAAAGTCTTCGGAAACTGAAAGGCTCAGAAAAACTATCCTTTTCAGAAACAAGTAACATATCACAGTTCGAACCACTCTCATTGGAGGGTAAATACGAGACTAAGATGTTACCGTTTTTATCTGCCTTGTAGAATTGATTAGAGTGCCAAACTTTTACATCCTCTGGACAGAATGGTTGACCGACTTCATCAATTACTTGGATAATATGACCACCAGTAGTATTTTGCATAATATGTCTCAAGTATCCCTAAATAAAACACTTTAGTCAAAGTACTCACTCCACACAAACATGCATCACTACTTACTTTTTGAACAACCACTCTACATTGATCACTTCCTCCGATAAATTCAAGTACCCAGAGACCGCGTCCGCTAAAAATTTCTGGAGCAATACCTCCTTCGCCAAAAGATAACTTTGTATCAGTTTCAAGCAAAGCAGATTCAAGCTTGATGTCGATTTCATTTTCCCAAGTAGGGCACAGGCCATCCAAGTTCATGTCCTTGCTCTTAAAAGGTTGTTCAGGAATATATCCATGCGTTTTAAGTTGAAGTCGCCAATAGTTTAAGGTATCGATTTGGTAAACACGAACAGAAACACGTGGGACGTTTTTCGATCTCAAGATAATGTCGATTGTGTCCTCGGGCTTTCTCTTTGATGCTTTATACAAAGTAGAGGGAGGGAAAGTAAGAGAAGTCTTTTTTACAATCTCTTCATATTTTCTAACTCCTAAAATTTCGATGGCCTTGTCGACGGCTTCCTGATCTTGAGAGTGCGTCAACATAATTTCAGCATACAGGGGCTTCAAAATATTGTGGTAATCAATGAACTTTCCAAGAGACTCCAGACTAAGGGTTAACTTTCCTTGCACAACTAAACCAGTGAGATATTCTTTGATCAAGTTCCACTCATTATCACCTGAAATAGTAGAGGATCCAAACAAAGGCAAGTTGATGGTGATATCTCTTTCATTCTGGGTTGATGTACCAAAAATGGAGGTGCGAGCAGGTTTTGGTGAAAATTCATAAAGATTCTTGCTAGCCTTATTCAAGTAGCTATATATATATAATAAAAAACAATTAGGGTTCCATTGTCATTAGTCAAAATAATAATAACAGTTACCTCACAAATCTTGCTTCATCAACCTCTTCACGTGCAATATCTCTTCTTAGTTTATGAAACTGAACTGCGGCTTTGAGTGACTGATACATATCAGGTAGCTTTGTAACAAAGAGTTCCAATTGATCCAGGTAATTACCCAAAATATCATTAGAGTCCTCCCAGAATGTGATGTTTCCATTTAAATACTGTGTATACTCGGCTGGAACAAGTTTTTTCAAGTAGGCATTGATAAAATTCTGGGAGTCGAAAACACCTTCAGGAATTGCCTCCATCAATGAATCCATTTGATCCAGTGTAAGGTTTTCAAAGGGCACATGGTTCAACTGAAAATCCGGGTCCTTTGAACCACTTTGAGATTTCCACATGTCAACTACGCGTTCAACCACGTTTACTTCATCGAGAGTTTCGGATGGATAACGCATTATATTACTCAAGTATTCAAGCTCTTGTCGTTGTGTCAAAACCAAGTTGTCTTTGGTCATCATAGATCCAACCAGAGGATAAGCCAAACGTTCAAGTCCAAGATAGGTGTTATTGGAGTCGACCTTTTTTACGACATCTTGAATTAACTTTTTGGTATCAATCAACTCAGGATTAAGCACTGTGGGATAAGACTTCTTGGTAGGTCCGCTGGTTTCGCCCTGGCTATTGCTGGCATTGTTTGTATTTGACGAATGATGATCTGTCATTGTCAGATCAAGGTCCAAGTATAAATCCTCCTTGATGAACTCTGTTGATTTAGAGGGATCCAGTGTAAAAATCAATACGTGATAACGTGAACGAAGAAGAATGTATTTATCATTGTTTTCATTAAACTTCTTTCGAAAATTATCAAGCAAACCAATGAATTCCTCCATAAGTGTAGCTTCCGCAGCAGTGGGCTCACGAATTTTTTCAGGTTCACTCGAGCCACTGATATGATCATGTAATTTTTGAAGCAATATCAAGCCACGGTAATAGAACCAGTCTTCGGTATTAGTCGAAGCCAGCTTATCTACCACCTTTTCTCGGTCTTGAAGGGGGGCCAAAGCAAACGCCTCCTTTAGGGCTGGGATGTAAGGCATATCTTTTAAGTAAAATGAGTTGGAAAAAAAAAAAATAGCAAACAGAAAAGAAAAGAGATAAAGTTTGAATTAATTTCACGCGTTTATTTATATATTTTTTTCTCTCACACCAAAACTTATGCAGCCGGACAACAGGTTTAAAGTGGAAAGGCGTACTATTCAGGACTGTTTCATGTTTTTTTTTTTTTTCAGACACCACTCTACTGTCAATAGATGGTCAAAACGCATCAAAACAAACAAAACTCCAATAAAATAAAAACACCACTCGACTTCCTACTTTCCGCTGCAGCTAATTTATTTTTATATGTAGAGCTTTTCGATGAAAAGAATCGTAAGAAGATATAATCATCTGAGTTATATTGCCGAGAACTACGCCACATTTATTTTAGTCCATTCACTAAATATAGGAAATGGCGTAACTCGTGTTATCCATTTGCTTTACGGGATTACTTTTTCGTGTATTTCTTTCTCTACAACAATAAAGCAATGCATTTAAAAAATACAAAAAAAAAAAAAAAACGAGAGAGTAGCTTCAAAAAAACTTTTGATAAACAATTTAACCTACCATTTTATAATAAATATGAAGGCAACGGATTTTTATATGCTTGGTTTCAACTATTTTAAACCCTCTGGAGATCATAATCCCGAAAGTTACATAAACCTTTGTTTATATTTTAATCCGCTGTAAATTTAACATGTAAATAAAGGACCCAGTTTTACTAAACATCACATGTAAAGGTTTTTGCCAATACAAACACTTGTGGTTTCCAGTTTAAACTTGAAGTTAAGATAATCATCAGTGCCTTAATGAAGTTTTGAGACATTGATCAAGTTCTTTTTCTATCTGATGAAAGAGTAAGTGGAAAGAATAGCAGTGATGAGTGAAATAGAAAGTATAAATACATGAATTTTCATGTAGAAATAAATATAAATATACAAATAAATGTCTGTGGTTTTATTTGCATAATTTTTTTTTTATCTTTATATACTCACAAAGGATAATGAACATTAGATGCCATTTTACAAACTATCAAAATAACACTATATAAAATCATTTAATTTATGGGGCGATGACATATAGATTACTAAATAGGTTTATTGAGCATACTCGCCGCGATCTATTCGTTATCTATGCATAGTGGGTAACTCGATCATTTATACGAATGTTTATTAAAAATATTTCCCTGTGGCTGAGCACCTTTGGAAGACATGCATATAATTTTACACACAGAGCGTTTACTTCTATTTTGATATATTAATCAAACAGTCAGCAAACAATTTTCAAGTACTGGAATATCCTAACCTATAATGAGAAGCATTTACCATATTCTGTCAATAAGCAACACGCTGTTTTAAACCGTTGGGTTAAGGTCATCATTGGCACTAATCCAACGGCTGTGAGAATCTAGTAGTTCGGATAAAAGGTAGTGGGATAAACCACTGCATCGCTTTTAAGAGTTTTTTTTTTGAGTGGAACCTGAGTTACTATTCCATTATCAAAAAAAAAAGATGTTACAATCGTACTGTCAGTGCTAAAAATAATGTATCTATGGTTCTTTCTAGGTCGTCCATGCAAATGATTAGTGAGTCTCTATATTCAATTCTCCATTCTTGTTAAGTGTATTCTGATAACGTTTAGTATCAGAGTTGAGCATCTCAATTATGCTTTGGAAATTGTCATTCAACGAGTTGAACGATATTTCTTTGTAAAGTGATAAAGTGAAGAGAAACAAAAAAGAGGAGATCGAATACAAAGAAAATAGATTGTGTAAATAAACGAATTGATCATGAAGCTCTATTCTTTTTTCTTTTCTGGTAAAAAGCTATTTCATGGTTTTTGATCTATGTATATAAAATCATACTGAATTCATTTGATAAAATTCGCAAAGAAGAGTCTCTTCAATGTAAATATATAATAAAAAGAGATGACTCTGTTTAAAACCAGTAAAATCAATCATTTCCATTATTATTACAGAGCCTTAACGGGAAATAAAGCCTCCTTTTTTATATATTTAATATAAGCAACATAAAATACTATCTTTTTCAAATGAATGAGAAATATTTTCAGATTATTAAGAAAAGGAGAAAAGGTTGATGGCAAGCAAATGGACTAAAAAGGATGACTAAGGTGAGAGGACTAAAGGGGGATAAGTTCATGATCCAACGCAATGAATAATGACACAAGGGGATATGTTTAAGCATCTAAATGGATCCCATCTATCGTCAACTTCCTTTTGATTCATGTTATTGACAACATGCTTTGGTTCTCTACTCTATGGATTTTCTTTATTTATATAATTATTATCTGTTCTCAACCATTCTCTCAATTATTATTTCAATATCTTGTACTAAACAGTAGAATGAAATAAGACAACTCCTTGTTGGTTAATTACATGGATTCTTATTTCAAGTAATGAAAATAGTATCCGCCCTACTTGATACCATTAATAGAAAGATACTGTTTTATAGTTGAATTACAATCCATTGTATTCTTGAATTACAACTGGCACATAAACTTTGTGATGGATTCTTCGCGTTTTATCACGTGATTTTTCATCTCAACCACCATTAAATACTTTTTTTTTAAACCCTGTTTCATTCAAAAGTACAAACTCTTTATACAATGTCTAACGAACGGTGGGAAAATGACTCATACTACTCTGATGAGGAATCTGATGACGATTATGCTCCCCTTCAAATGTCGAGTTGGGGTGCGACTGCTACAGAGAACCGAGATGGCACCACAACTGTGGATGTCTCTGTTGAAGGTTGGGCAACATTAATCGATCCAAGTGTTAAAATAAAGTCCAACGGTATTGGATCTGGTCAGTTACATAGAAAGGGAAACAATTTCAAACCTGTTGATGAATCCTTCATCATTAACAGACGTTTGAATTTACCCGTCAAAGGTAGTGGCAAGAAGAATCGCTCAGGTTCAAACACACCCAAGTCCGCTCCAAAGAAGAAGAATGTTAAAAAGTCCTTCCCACCACCTCCACCACCACCACAAAGACAGGAAAGAATGGTGCCTCCTTCTTCCTCTGCTACAAGAGGCCGTCCTCTCATCAATCCGAACGCCAGTGCTTGGGGTAGCGCCAACCTTGCGTCCACACCCTTCTGGGAACAGCAACAGCAATCCAGCACCGGCTCTGCTGCCTCTAAGTACGCCACCCATAGTGCTCCTCCTCCCCAGACTCGTCCTCCTGTGCAGCAGCAGCAGTCTCAGTGGGGCCATCAGGCTCCTCCTCAACAGCCTCCTCAGCAGGCACCAAAGGTGGAACAGCCTTTCTCAAATCAGCGGGGCCAACAGAATCCTCAGCAGGCCCAACAAAGTGCTCAACAGTGGGGTCAACAACAGCCTCAGCAATCCCAGTGGAATCAACCACATCATCAGCCTCCCCCACCTCAACAGTCCCAATGGAGTCAACCACAAGCCCCACCACAACAGCCTGCTCAACCTCAATGGACTCAACCCCCTCAACAGCAGCAACCTCCTCCTCAACAACAACAGCCCCAATGGGCCCAACAACAACAACAACAACAACAACAACAACAACAACAACAACAACAACAACAACAACAACAACAACAACAACAACAACAGCCTCAGAGTCAAGCTTATTTATCAAAATACGCCCATGGCTCCGATGCATCTATCTATGCTCCCCAATCAGCACCTCCACCCGCACCCACCGCCCAAGCAAAGACAGGTGCACCCTGTATCAAATTCAACATCCAGCTTGGTGTTGGTATCACTGCAGAATTATCTGTCTACGAGAATGATTCACCTGAAGAAGTGGTTGATGCTTTTGAGAAGAGACATCACCTGAGCATGTCTGAAGTAGCCAAGGCCAACTTTGCAATCAAAATCAGAGAATTATTAAAACAATACACAGGTCAATAATGAAATATACACACACAAATACAACACACACACACATCAGAAAAGAAAAAGGAAAACCATATAGGAGAGGGGGACCCTTTTTTTTTTTTTGCATTTTTCACTTTTTTTTTTTCAAAAAAAAACAAACATATATATATATTCGGATAATAAAGTACATTTTATATTATATATCTTCTATAACTGGAAAGTAAAAAAAAAAAAAGGGAATGGTCTATCTCGTGTCAAGGTATCATATAAGACATGTTCATTTTGTTTTGAGATAAATGAATGAGTGTATTATGAATAGAAGAAGAGATATATGTGTAATTTATTATACAAAATGATATAAAAATATTTATACAGGTGTTGAAGTTGAATCATGAGGAGAATAGATGGGGCTCGCAGGCTGTCTAAAACTAGCAGGAGAAGGTTGATTCTTTAACCTTTCCATAAACCCAATGACACGTGTCATGTCCAGATCAGGAGGATCACTCTCAATCGCCAATGTTAACGGTTCAATCAGACTATCCACTTTCTCAATGGGTAAATTACAGCCTGCTGCAATCAGCCTCTTGCACTGCATCTCTCGTTCGTTTGTCTGTGCGAGTGCCTTGTTCAACTTGTCCTTGAGTTCATTGTTGATCTTGGTGCTTGCGTCGAGTTGGGCCATCAGTGCCTTGATCTTCTTTTCCAGTCTCTTTTCTCGGGTTGTTTTACTCTCTCCTGGTATATCCTCAATGGGTTCATCCATCTCAATAGGATGTCGTCCTGCTGCTGCTGCTATTTCTGCTTCGTTGAGATAGGATTGGTTTTCTAATTGCTGGATTCTTAATCGTGCTTCGGCTAGTTGCATGGAGGAGGGCAGTTCAAGTCTTCGTTGTGCTTCCTCTAGTTGATATCTTATCATTCGGATTTCGTTTTGTGCTTCATGTAACTCTTTATCCTTTTCATTTAGTTGTTTTGTGCGCTCCTCTTCAAATGACTGTGCCAAACGTTGAATAGCTGAAAGATGTGTAAAAAAAAAAAAAAAAGAGATCAGTAACAACAATAATGATAATCAATATATCTTACATGAAGTTAGCTCTGCTGTTTTAGTACTAGGAGGATAAAAAGTGGGTGTGAATTCTAGTACTTCCGGTGCAACAGTGGGTATGAGAGGATCCTAAAAAAAATGTATATATATATATATATATATATCAGTTTATAAACATTTCATAACACACACACACATAACACCTACAATAGCACCATAAGCCGATAATAAATTCACAATCTCCTCACACTCTAAACGTATCGCAATCCCCAACGCCGATTCTGAATGATTCTTATCCTTGATATTGATAATCTGTCGAAGTTTCCCATTCGTCGTCAATCCACTTAAGAGATGTTTCATGTAATAGGTCGCAGCATCACTGTAACCCTGTACACCCGCTGTCAGCGCAATATGATGCAACACGGTTCTACCTTGATTATCAATGATAGATACGGCGTCCTGCATCATCTCTACCAGTTCTGGGAAGCACTTGTTCTCATAAGCACATGTAATCATCACGGCGCGCATGAGAGGTGTCTGTCCATCGTAATTCACACGGCATATATTGGCACCATTGGATAAGAGTAGGTCGACCACCTTGGGTCTTCCTAACGCAGATGCCCAGTGCAGTGCCGTGTGACCCTGTTCATCGATGACAAGGTCAATGTTGATATCGTGTGTAAGGAGTGAAGAGGTGAGTATATTTGGTGTGTAGTTGGGATCATCTGTTAAAAAGATGTTCATGAGAATGCTTCTGTGATGTTCATGATGAGGATCATCGTTGACTGGTTTTGCTATTTTTGTCGCTGCTGAGTTATGTTTCTGTTTTTTATTTGAATGAGCGTGAGGTCGAATGGAGGTGGGTGTAGAAGGTGGTGATGATCGATTATACTCTTGTTGCTGGTTCTTTCGTTTTGCCGTCGCCTGTTCCTTTGTAGGCAACTCTTCCAAATCATTTTTACTGGCAATCGGATCAAACTCAAATAAAGGCAGCATTGCGTCGTATACCTTGTATCGTTCCGCCAACTCTTTTCCTTTCTCAAAGGGAATCCTAAAATAAATAAATATGAGTTCTCAATGTCGTCCCCCTCCTTTTTTTTTTGTGGTTGTATCCACTGCTACTTGCCAGGTGCCTTGGTATTTTCCATATCCACCTTGTACCTTTTCATGTTCTCCAATAAGTACCTCTCGTTCAAGTATCTTTGTTCTTCTTCCCTTTTCGATGCCGGCTACTTTAAGGATTTGTGTTGCATTCATGTAGGAATCGGCACTACGACGCATTGCAGCGATGCCATTAATTATCATTTCATATACTGGAATACTAGAGTAAACTGCAGAGTATATCTTACTGGCCGACATTTTGGTTATTTTATTTTATTTACAATAGAGAAAAGGAAAAAAAAAGGAAAGAAAAAAAAAGCTAGAAACACGCGCAAAGACGTGCACAAAAAAAAAAAAAAAACAATTTTTCTCGTGTCTTGCACGTGATCAAAAAAGTTACAAAATATATTTGTGTGCAATAGCATTATGATTGGATAATATCAGTCGTCATCCCATATCTCTGCTTCTTTATGTTTGTTATTGATAGAACCGTGTCTTGTTCATCACAACGAGTAGAAATAACCCAAATCAAAGAAGATCGTTCTTTATTGAATGCGTTTTTCAATTCAATCAAAATAAAGCTCCGTTATTAAAAACGATGGTGTTTTCTCCAGGGGAAAAAGACCACTTTAGAAAGAAAAAATGCATTGTGAAACACTTTACTAAAAAGATGTTTACTAAGGCAAGTGAGCGCGTATTTTTTTTTACTTTTACACAATGTTTTGTTGTATTGTAGTTGAACTTTTCAACAAATCATGTCTTGCGATAAGTAATAAACGCGACAAATCCAATTTATTTTTCTTCTTCTTATTCTATTTAAATGGATTGAAAAGTACATGTTTTCATCTTGATTAAATTTATTTTTGCAGTAGTAGCCCATATGTTTGATTTAGATTTTATGATTTGAATGTTTTGATAACAAAAAAAAAAAAAAAATAAAATAAGGGATGACAAAGCAAAAAAGGGTTGCATTAATACAACACGCCATCATTTTTTTTTTTTTTTTATAATACAATACCATGTTATCTAAACAAGTTGATTGGTGAAACCAGGGATCTGCTGTCAAGGCACCTTCCAAGACAAAAACATGGTTCATGTGACTCCACGCATTCCTATCATTCGTTCTTCTATTGGTCAAAACGACCCAATCATAGGCCCAGCATTGGCTTGAAAAGACTGTGAGTATTTATGGAATTCATGGATAAATTCATTGGTAGCCAATAAAAAATGAGGTTCAAGTCAACGTGATGAAATGATGAGGATTAATTCATAAGTAAAAAAAAAAAAAGGCAAAAAGCTTATGTGACAAAAAAAAAAGAAAACATTGAATAAATAAATAGGATCTCTCGTCTATCATCCATTTTCTATTCTTTTTATATTAAATCCATTAAAAATAACGATGGTACCTAAACGCTTTAAAATTACATTCCCCTTCCGTCCCAAATCAAAATCCAAGCCCAAAAACGCCCGCGATTTTATATCCGAATTACCTGATGAATTACTTGTCTGTATCTACCAGCAACTGGAAACAGTAGAGTGCACTAGTGCCTTTTCTCGTACATGTGTTTCATTTCGTCATGTTGCTGTCAGATCCTATACCAAAGCTGCCTGGGTTGTTACCCGCTACGGATCCCGTTTTGCCCTCTATTATGCACTCTTGTCCATACCCGAGAGATGCGATGCGACCTTTATCGAATATCTTTTCAGTTTTGGTGCGCATGTCCCACGCTATCTGGTTCAGGCACTGGTACAGGTCTATGGAAAGCCTGTCGATAGTGCCAGCTCATCAGAGCAGCGACGTCGTCGTCGATCCTCGTTTGATCAGTGTGAGCTGGATCTGTTTTTCTTAAAGGCCATTCAAAAGATACCCTTCTCTGGCTATGCCCTACTCATGCAGAGGGGCGCGCAGGTCCATGATGATGTGGCCATCATGACAGAGCGTCATGATCTACAGCTCTTCATCTCTAGTTTAGACACTGCTACCTTCAATGAGCAGATATGGAACATGCTCATCAAGGACCAATACTTCTTCCCCGCCCCCATTACCGACAAGACCACCACCACCTACCGACACGTCCTTAAGCTGGCCACGATCTCCCCTGCTACCTTTGATCTGATCGCCCCCGTATTTGATTTTGACCCCCTCGCCAGATCGTGTCTCTGGGAGTCCATCCTGCTCCTCTTCTTTGATGAGGCCTTCCGCTCCACATCACCCACCGGAGAGAGACTGGCCCAACTCGAATCCATCGAGAAGAGCGTGATTGTCCAAAGGGGGAAGGACGTGCATCTGCTTGGTCCACTCACGGATCAACAGATCTTTTGTCAGGTGTTTGCCCACTTTTTTACAAAATACCCAGTGGGTTACTGTCACCAGAGGACCATGACCAAGTTGCTGGATTTGCTCAAGAGGTATGTCAAGCCCAACTTTGACATTCGTATTGCGTTGGAGCATATGGTACATATTCAACTTGGTAGAAGCGATACAATAGAGTCTTTGGATAAGTTTTTAAAGGAAAGAGTATGAGATATCTCTTTATATTCATGTATACCCCCCTCCCCCTCCTCTTTTTATGATGTAAATAGATATATGTACAATAATAAATAATAATTTCTCTTTAAGTAAAAACACACTTTTTTTTATTTTTATTTTATTTATTCTCCATCCATATCCTCTTCATCATCTACAGCATCCACTACCAAGGTAGCGCTTGGCCACAAACTCTTGATATCACACAACTTGTCGGTATTATCCAATCCATACTCTGTTCTAGGAAAAGGGCTGTGAATGGTAAATTTGAATTCGTGGTTATAATCCTGTGGTTCAATATCCATGGATGGTTTCGACTTGTTTTCCTTGAGTAAAGGATACACTTGAACAAATTCATACAAAGACTATAATGTGGTTTAAATACGACATGTCTAGATACAAATACCACCTACAAAAAAAAAAAAAAAAAAAAAAAAAAAAAAAAAAAAAAAAAAAACTTACTTTGACAGTGGTATCCTCTCTAAACTTACGAATGACTCTATCACCATCGGCCAAACGAAAACTAATCTTGGCCATTTTACCCTCTGTGGGTTCATCTGGTAACGCTGCATAGAGATAATCAATGTACTGTTCTCTCTTTTGTTTTAATAACTCTCTTTGCTTTTCTTCATTTTCGGCTTCTTGTTCTGCCAATCTTTTTGCCTTTTCCTCTTCTTGCGCTTTACGTGCCTGTTTGAATATAGGCATAAGTCATTTTGGTATTGAAATATATAAATCCTTATTACCTTTTCTTGATCTGCCTTCAAACTCTCATGGTATGCCTTATCCTGATCCTCTCTTAATCTACGCTCCAACTCACGCTGTTCCCTCTCATTCTTCAATCTATTGACAACCGCACCATGTCGCTCAATGGCAATCTCCACCTGGCTCACCAATTCCTCTGGATGGGAGGGTCCCTCCATACGCTCAATGACGGTCATTTTGGGTGTGGATGTACCTACCGAGTTTTGGAGGGCAATCAAAGCCATAAAGGGGTAGGTGGTTGCCTTTAAGGTATAGCTGACTGTTGAAGATGATGTGTCAGTCTATATACACACTCTATCTCTATCTCATGTATATACCTTTATGTGCCTCTGACTCATGAACATTACCAGCCCACACCAAGATATTCTTTTCCTTTACAAAGTCAATCACCCTAGAAGAGACAAGTGTCTCCTTACAAAATGAGTCTGTCTCATCATGATCATCGCTCTGCAAGAGGACAAGCATAAATCTGAGTTCCCGTCTTGCCTTCTCCAAGGCCTGTGAGTACCCACCTCGAAAGAAGTCAACATGGGTGCTGCCATATTTGGCTTCAAATGTATTTATAAACTCGGTTGCTAAAAGACGGGGTTCTCTTTGTCGATGTGTGATGGCGGGCCGATAAATAAGGCGAGCTATATATAAAAGTGTGAATATATATATATATATAATAATAAAGAAGCCTTTTTTTTTTTTTTTTTTTACATGCAATCGATAAAAGTGTAAGAGTGATATTCCATGCCAATCCAATTGGCCAATAGAGTAAACGCATAATAAAACTAGCAGGTTGTCTTTGCTGCGGTGGTTGTCTTGTATTGCTGCTGCTGCTGCTGCTCACTGGTGGTGGAGGGGCACTACTGGCTACCTCTTCTTCAAGTTGTTCACGTTTGTCTTGTGCTTTATTATCATATACATTTTGTATGGCTCTCTATATGAATAAGGATGTATTGAATATACTATATTATGCTACTCAATAGAAAACTAAAATGTACTTCAAGATTCCAATCACAATCCAATAGCTGACCAATAGCTTCGTCTATATCCTGCATTTGGGTAATGGCCTATATAAATAAAGAGAGATGAGATCAGGCCGCCTTTTTTCTTTCTTTTTTTCTTTTGCTTACTTGAAATTGTGCAAGTTTCTCTTGTTGAAGTTCATCTAAAGCGTCCATTATTTATAAAAGAATAGGAAGAGATATAAAAGAGAGATTATGCTGAGCTGAGAGTAGAACTTGGTTTAAAGTAAACGTCATCGAATTTCGGTCTAATTTTTAATTTTCTTCAACTATTTTTTTTTTTTTTTTTTTTATTATTATTTTTTATTTCACTTCAATCCTTTTTTTTTTTTTTTTTTATTATTATTTTTTATTTCACTTTGAGTGTAAAGATATATATATAAAAATATGGCTGAAGTGACTAATTCCATTGCTGAAATCGGGTCTGTTGAAGAACCACTTGATCTTGTTAGACTCTCTCTTGATGAACGTATTTATGTTAAATTAAGAGGCGATCGTGAATTACGCGGTGTATTACATGCAAGTATTTTATTTATTATTGTTATTTTTTGCAATTCAAAAACTCATGTGATAAAGATTAGGCTTATGATGGTCATTTGAATATGGTACTTGGTGAAGTAGAAGAGACCATCACCATTGTTGATATAAACGAAGATAGTTTCGAAGAAGTTATTAGAGTAAGCAGCACACAATACACAATAAATAAATCCATCATTTATAAAAAACACCTTATTTTTAGACTGTAACCAGAAAATTTGACATGTTATTTGTTCGTGGTGATGGCGTTATTTTGGTAAACTGAAAACAGACATAGTCAGTAATAGAAACGTGAATGTGTGCTAATATATCCTATCGCTATTAGGTTTCTCCTCCTTCAAGAAATTAAATAGTAAAAAAAAAAAAAAAGACAATCAACATATACATTTTTTTTTTTTTTACATTGTAATAT
>MU622420.1:72342-84945 GCA_025399235.1 Backusella circina FSU 941
CATTGGGTTTAAATCAAGCATTTCTTACAAAGAGGATTATATTGGATAAAGTGAGCAATTTACGCGTGGTATCATGTTTTGGTTGGATCATCATATATCATGCATTTGAAATGTTGTCAGTATATTGTGAATTGAATCAAATGCAATTTTACCACTTTAATGAGTGTATTCATTCGCGTAATGTGGATAATAAAGAATGAGATCAGCATTTGAATATACTGTCTTTTTGTGTGTGATTACAAATGATGAAAAGGTCATCGTTTTATTATTTATAAAACACATGACTTAAAATAGGTTTTTTTTTTTTCAGTTTCTTGAACGCGTTAAACAAAAACCAAAAAAAGACGTGTATTTAATTTATCCAGCATATTTGACAACTTTTCTTTTTTTTTTTTATTCTTCATTTTAAAGCATGAAAATGGTAAAAATAACAATGTACATTTAGTAAAAAGTATACAAAACGATATAGGTAATACAACCTTTTATTTTTTTCATTGTTGTACTTTTCATCTCCCATTCTTTTTATTAGTATATATCACAAAGCTGTGTGCATAAAGTTGCTTTCTATTGCATGACTGAACAGCTTTTAATCACAGTAAATAGAATAGCTTCTCTCAAGGTATGAATTTATGCTTTTTTATAACATATAGGATTATATATGCTTTCTATAGTCCAACTTTCTTCATTGTCACTTTACCTTAACGACACATACACACACACTCTCTCTCTCTCTTTTTATATATATATATTCAAGTAGTATTTTTAATATAATCACAGCAAGCTAAACACTTATTGAGGTAACCTTCTTTTTAGCAAACTGAAACCACTCAGGGCACACTAAACAACGGGTCTCTATTTGGAATGGCTCCACTTTGTTGTACATAAGACTCGACTTGTCAAATAACACAAAAATTCGTTCTGTGCGATTGGTTACCCTGATTGAGAATAAAAAACTCGTGCACTTTATTCTTCTTTTTTTTTTGTTTTATTTCTCTTTCTCTTTTTCTCCTTTTTATCTTTTTTTAAGATTTCATTATTCTTAGAGTCAATAAATAAAAAAAGAGTGTAAATCTTATCATCATTTTTCTTTTTGTGTGTGTATGTTGTATGATATAAACTAACCGTTTTTTTTTTTTTATATATTCGTGTCAACCTCGTTTCCACCAAATAGAAATATAATATGAGAGAGATTATTCACGTTCAAGTTGGTAAAGTTTATTAGCAGTTCTCTCTTTTTTTTTTTTAAAAAAAAAAATAACACGTTATATAAATATAGGTCAGTGTGGTAACCAAATCGGTCAAAAATTCTGGGAAACGATTTCCCAGGAGCACGGCCTTGATACAAACGGTATGTATGCTGGTGATAACGATCTCCAGTTGGAACGTATTAATGTGTTTTACAATGAGGGATCTGGTGGTCAATATGTACCAAGGTAAATATATATATATATATATAAAGAAGAGGGAAAGAAATAATGTTGGTTTACTTATAAGCTGTCCCTCCATCACATATATGTAAATATAAACTAGATCAGTTCTTGTTGATCTTGAACCTGCTACTATGGACTCTGTCCGTAGCGGTCGCTATGGTAAACTCTTCCGTCCTGATAATTTCGTCTTTGGCCAAAATGGTGCCGGTAACTCATGGGCCAAGGGTTATTACACAGAGGGTGCCGAATTAGTCGAATCTGTACTCGATGTTGTCCGCAAGGAGGCTGAATATACCGACTGTCTCCAAGGTTTCCAGCTCTGTCACTCGCTTGGTGGTGGTACGGGCTCCGGTCTTGGTTCACTCTTGTTGTCTAAGATTCGTGAGGAGTATCCCGATCGTATGTTGTGTACCTACTCTGTGGTCCCCTCACCCAAGGTCTCTGACACCGTGGTTGAGCCCTACAATGCGGTTCTCTCCGTGCACCAGCTTGTCGAGAACTGTGATGCAACTTTCTGTATTGATAACGAGGCACTCTATGATATCTGCTTTAGAACATTGAAATTGACTACGCCTGACTATGGCCAGTTGAATGAACTCGTTACCACCGTCATGTCCGGTGTCTCGACCAGTCTGCGTTTCCCTGGTCAGCTCAACTCTGACTTGCGTAAGCTCTTTGTCAACATGGTGCCTTTCCCCCGTCTTCACTTCTTTATGGTCGGTTTTGCTCCATTGACCGCCCTTGGATCTCAGCAATATCGCAATTTGAGCGTCCCCGAGTTGACTGCCCAGATGTTTGATGCCCGCAACATGATGGCTGCCTCTGACCCTCGCCACGGTCGCTACCTGACCGTCGCCACCATCTTCCGTGGTCGCTTGTCCACCAAGGAGGTCGAGAACCAAATGTTGGCTGTTCAGCAAAAGAACTCTTCCTACTTTGTCGAGTGGATCCCCAACGGTGTCAAGACCTCGCTCTGTGATATCCCCCCCGTAGGCTTGAAGATGTCTGGTACCTTTATTGGTAACTCGACTGCCATCCAAGAGCTCTTCAAGCGTGTCAATGAGCAATTCACTGCCATGTTTAGACGCAAGGCTTTCTTGCATTGGTATACTGGTGAGGGTATGGATGAGATGGAGTTCACCGAGGCAGAGTCCAACATGAACGATCTTGTATCTGAATATCAGCAATATCAGGAGGCTACTGCCGAGGATGAGATGATGGATGATGATGAGTATATTGAGGAGGATGAGATGATTGAGGAAGATCAAGAGTAGAAGAAAGAAGAAGAAAAAAAGATGCCCATCATCTAATCTATTCATTATTTTTCTTTTGCATCTCTCTTCGCGATATTCCCCCCTTCCTTTTTAATTAATATATTAACAAATCCTATCACATCTACCATTTTTTATTACTTAAAAATAATAATACAAGAATACATGATTACAAATTCGACATTTTTTTTTATATTATTCATCTTTTTTCTATATATTTTAAAATAAAAAGTGTTCGTCTGTACGTTGACGCGTATAGACTTTCCCCATAAAAATCAAAGATACTGACATTAGAGTACGTCTATTTTTTATGCAAAAATAAATTCAATTCCAGTTACCAGTGAAGTGCAATTTTAATTTGGTCTTAATTTGAATAAAACAATATCCCTTTTAAATAACTCAAGGAGTTCGTGTCGTTACATTGCTCACGGAGGTAATCCAGCCTCTTTTCTTTTCTGTTTTTTTTTGGAGGGGAGGGGACAGTATTATTTTTTTTTTTTGTGGTTTCTAAAGTACTTTTATTGTAAAAAAAAAAAAAAAAGAAATATGTATATTTATATTCTCAAGGTTTTAACTTTTCAAAGATGTATGATAATCTCTTTTGAACTTCAAAAATATATTAGATGCACTCCTCCCCCGTTTTTTCTTTCTTTCTATTTTCTTTCTCTTCCTACCTGCTTCTTCTTTTTTTTTTGGGCCAATTGGAGTAACAAAATCATGCGCCTAATTTTAAGGGCAAGTGAGAACATTCTGCTAAAGCAAAAGAAATAAGGTTTTCTTACAGTTAGCTTTTGTTTGTTATTTTTTATTGTAAAGGTGACACACCCTGTGCCTCTATTTATCATTCTATTATTTATTAGGAAATTCCGAGAGATATTTCATAGACATTTTTACTAGCTATTTTTTTTTTTTTTTTTGAATATAAGAATGAATGAAAACCAGAGAGAGAGAAAGGGTCAATTTCATAACGTATGATTATTTTCTATATAAATGAGGAGTAATAAAATACTTTAAAAAAAGTGCGACAACCAAATAACTGGAATAATGAATACTTTACTGTTTATGCAGCAAATTGAAAGAGACAGTACAACAGCAAATCCTCATTAATTATGAAGGTTTTTACTCGTATAAACCATTATTATCTATCTATCTACCTGTCTATCAAATTCTATATACTACTAAAATGGTAAAAGATGTGTATCTTTTAAATTTTTAAATCTAATTTTAGCCATCGTGACATTTGTCGACTTGCCAATGGTTTTTTATTTTGTTTGTTTATTGGAATCTTTTTTTTTTGAAGAAATCTGTTTCCTTCTGTTCGAAAGCTTATTTTATTTTTCTTTTTTTACTCCTTATTTTTCGTTGACACTACCATTATGGGACAAAAATAGGTTTAAAGTACTATGAATTAAGTATACATTATCAAAGCAAACGAACAAAGGAAGATGCTTCGCTTGTACTATATATAATAGATGGTTTTCAAACTTGGTTATAGGTTTTTTAAGATGTCATCTACAATATGTGTGGCTATTTAATTCTTTATTTCTTTATTCGGTGCTCCCTGAAAATTATCAAGTTATAAACTGTGACCCAACATTTCATTGGACTTTTCATATTTATCATTTGAAATGACAAGGTTTTTTACAATCATTGATTATTTATTTTGAATATATAACTGATAGTATTACTATCCATCCATGTATACATGATACAACAAAATAGTATACTATTTTGAATGTGACGTATCTGCATTACGCCTTCGCTTTTTTTTTTTTTTTTAGATATATATATACATGATGATCAAGGTAATCTCTTGTTTTGCAAAGTATCATATGATTCCATTTCAAAATTCAATGAAGGAGTATCTGTTCATAATGAAGAGTACTTTATCCTAAAAATAGAACCAACTAAACCGTACAGTCTATTTCACTTTGTATCAAAAGAGAATGGAAAGAAAAAAGCATGATGCTAGTTTGATATATGTACTGCTATTTATATATATATATAATACATTTCTTAAAATAAATAAATGCTAGTAAAGATCTTGGCTGTAGCTGTCATCATTTCGCTCCATATTACAGAAAAGGAATATCATGTTTTAAACGTTTTATTTGTAAAAATAGACATTTAGCCTTATTCCAGGTAAAAATGGAGCATCAAAAATGAATGATCTACTTAATACTAATATTACATTTTCATTGTATGAATCAAATGGATTGTATGGGCAATCTAAAAATAAGTTGTAATCACGCGTCATAAGCATTTCAGCCAACAGTCAACAGCAAATGGAATAGCCTTTTCAATGAGGTATCACCGATTCAATAGATGCTATATACATTAGAATTGGATATGGAAACAGAGAGTGTACTATGGAAATAGAACCTTACTACGTAATAATGTCCTTTTTCAACCTGTCATGTATAGCTCTAGTTCCATAAAATTACACTGTTCATCTGATTCTGACCAATCAAAAGCCAACAAAGAAGCGCGGTGGTTTAAATCACAGTTTGACCTCAATCACGTCCAACAGTCTATTTTTTTTTATTATTGTTATTGTTGTTCATACTACTACTAATAAAATTAACAAAATGGTCAATCTCTCATTATATTCCATCAAGGCAGTCATCTTGCTTGATGCTGAGGGAAATCGCGTATTGGCAAAGTATTACGGCTCAGAAAATACCACTTTAAAGGAACAAAAACAGTTCGAAAAGGGCTTATTTGATAAAACCAAGCGTGCTCAAGGTAAAAAAAAAAAAAAAAGAAGACAAGATGAATACGATGGTTTTCTTATATATAAATATCTTTATATATGTATATAAATAGGCGAAGTTATTTTATATGATAATCAAGTTGTCTGTTATCGTTCCAACATTGATGTCTTTTTCTATGTTGTGGGCTCAATGGAAGAAAATGAGTTGATTTTGTTGAGCATGCTGAATGCATTCTATGATGCTGTCTCTACTTTATTGAGGTAATATATATTAGGCACACTTGTCAAGAGTTGATAGATACGAATGTGGGGGATTAAAAAAAGAAAGAAAGGAGGAGGGAACCAATAAGTAAATAGGAGGTGGTGATATTAATGTAGCGATAATATAGATATCAAGTAGAAAAGCGCTCTGTTATGGATAATTTAGACCTTGTGATACTTTGTCTTGATGAAACAGTTGATGGAGGGTAATTGTTATATATAATGGTATTGATACTTTGCTTTGTTTTCAAAAGTAGACTCATACATACTCTGCTTCTTTTTAGTATTATCTTGGAGACTGATTCTAATGCCATTGTCAGTCGGGTCTCCAGACCTCGTATGGACGTCGTAGATATCCCATTCTCTGAGCAAACTCTATTGCAAGCCTATCAGACTGCCAAGGATAAATTTGCCAGTCAATTGTTGAGATAGATATTCCCCTTTTTTTTTCATAAACAAAAACCCATCGTTCGTCCTCCTCCTTAAATAAATACAGTTTATATTACTTTTTTTTTTACGTTCTCCTATTCGAAAGGGAATAGTGAGCATAGGACAAAAAGAAACGTTCATTTTAAGCAGGGATTTGTGTTGACAGCTAAGCATCTTACTCCTATCTATTTCATGTGGCAAAAAAAAAAAAAAATTAAAATTTTGTATATATTTCTTACAGTCTTCTGACATTTGAACAATCGGTGTGTGTGTTCCCCTATTTGAATGTCGTCCCCTCCCCCTTTCATATTGTGATACAACATATAATAACACATACAATAATAATAATATGATGATAATAACATGGTCAATAATTGGGAAATATATATTATATTAGTTATTAGAGCATATATATATATATATATACATGAAGAAAGAAATAGGAGAGAATATATTTATATCTATTTATGTTGACATGATGATACGATCATAAAAGATATGTGTGTCTCATTTTGAATAAGCATTGACAACACTTTTTTTTTTTTACTGCTTCCATGTGAGCGAAAAGGTACACTTTCATGCTCAATAACACCCGTAACCAAAAAAAAAGAAAAAAAATAGTGCTCTATGTGCAGATGCTACGCCGTTGGAAAAAAGGGGTTATTTTTTTTTTTTATTTTTTTTTAAGTTATTTTCTCTTAACCCTGATATACGCCCACAAAAGAGAGCCATACAAAGACGCTAAATTTACTCCATCCCTTATCTTTTTTTATATTTAGTCAAGTGCAGCTAGACTGATACTTTCGGAATAGACTGAGGGAGTGGTTCCGGAGTATTCACCAATTTGGATTTGTTTTCAAGCTCACAAAAATGGGCTTGTGTCAATAAGAACCTGCCTTTCAGACCACAACAGGGCACATGCAATGTTAAACATAGAATATCACAATACAAACAGAGACGCACTCTATTCTGTTTCTCACTTCTTGTCGATAGTAATTATTTATATACGCTGCCATAAATAAAATGATGTCTATTTCACCAGAAAAAACACTTATCCCTGAATTTTGGGACCCCTTTAGGTTTATTTTATTATTTAAAAAGTGCTATTTATTTCATTTTACTCTTTCTTTTTTATTATTCAACATCTTTTTATACATATATATATATATATATATAAACTCATCATATCTATATATTTTTGTTTTTCTGTCTTTCATTTGCATTTAGCAGCATTATCTATCAGACATTTATTCTTTTTTTTTTTTTTCTTTGCCTCTAATTAATAATCACACACAAAATTATCATGAGTTTTGACACAGACTGTATGAGTTACCCTACAGATATGAATCGTAGCCATTATTATATGATGATGGAACAAAGCTATTCACCCGAATTCACTGCATTCCCAACGGGATCTCCCACTTACAGTGTATCAAGTAACAGTAGTGCTTCGGTCATGGGTTCAATGCGACCCACCTCCTTTGAAGAAGACTATTTGACTGTCAAGAGTGAACCTGATGCCTGTGGTGGTGCCATTTTAACCTACAACGTATTGGATTCAGCTGAGTCAACGGGATCTTGCACAAGAGAGTCCCTCTCACCTTTACCAGAATCGCCGTATGACGCCTACTCTCATCATTTCACGACCGCGGGGCAGCCCCTATTAACGCCACCCGCATCCGAAGATGTATCATCATCTATGGGATTAAAGCCTATAGAGCCCTATATGACTTTCTACCCGAGTGATCCCTTTAAATATGCTTCTCCGTTTGACAGCAATGACAATAGCATGAACCCTCTATGCTGTTCACCATCACAGCAACCCATAACATGCTATTCACAGAGCTGTTGCTGTAACATGCCTATGCCTACTATGATGTGCCAAAACAATAATATGAACACCCATACACTTCCATCCTATTCTTCTGCAACATCATCACCATACTATCGCCCTACCAGATCACCATCATCGGGTAGAGGCATAAAGAGCAAGCAAAACGTGGATAAAACATTGACAGATGCACAAAGAAGATATAAATGCACATTATGTGAGAAACGTTTTACTCGACCTAGTTCATTAGCTACACATATGCATAGTCATACTGGCGAGGTAAGAGAAGCAATGATCTATTATATAACACCATGTATTCATTCTTTATTATTATTATAGAAACCATATCAATGTGAAGTGGATGGTTGCGGAAGACGATTTTCTGTTGTCAGTAATTTACGTCGCCATGCTAAAGTTCATACGCATAGCATCTAAAAACAAAAACAAAAAAAAAAAGTGTAAAGATATATAGAACTAAATGTATGATTTCTCTCTCTCTTCCCCCTTTCTCCCCTAATTTTTTTTTTTTTTGTTTTTTTTTTTTTTTTTTTTTTCCCCTAAAAAACTCTCCTACCTCTTCTCGGTAATAGATTATATTTGGTAAAGAAGGATCGGGAAAAGTAAACCCGATTCTCTTTTCATCATTATATACATATTATATTATATTATATTTTTATAAACATTGTAATTAAAGACTGATGTTATGTTAGAAAAAGACTCTCTCCTGCATTTTTGATATTTTGAATTTATCTTTGTAACACAGACAGTAGAGATAGTCTACCTCACATTGCAGAAATATTTTAACCTTGACTTGTTTCAAACAAACCAAAAAAAAACTATTTGTTTATATATATACGTTATTTTCTTTGTTCTATATAGGATTGACTTATGTAAATAATAATAAATCTCGTTATAAAGAAATCTTTTATTTTCTATTTTATTTTACAAAATATGAATTGAGAGACAGGCAGAGAAAAAAAAAAGGAAACCCCCATCTATTGACGTCAACGATGCCATGCACATGCTTTTTTCTTTTGTAAAGCAGCTCGGAATTGAAAATAAAATTTCATTTTTGATTTAATTTGGTTGAAATAAAGTTTTATTCCAAGTTGAATAGTAAAAAAACTAACTAACGAAAGGTCATCTTTTTTTTTTTTTGGTTTATAAGCAATGACAGTTAAAAAACCAATTGTTTATTTATTTATTTGTGGTCATTAACATGCACGCGTGTTTTTTGTTCTTCTTTTAAAGAAGAAAAGGGTCTTTATGACCAAAAGTTGAATGATCTCTGTTTTTGTTAGTGTAAAATGATCGATAGTATAGTTTTCGATCACATTCATAAATGGGATTCTATCTATTCAGAAGAATAAAATAGGTTGTTAAATGAAAAAAGAAGGAGGAACATGATAAGAAAAGTTCTTGGGCTTAAAAAAATCTAGGCTCTTTTTTACACCATGCAGTCTTTTTTTTTTGGCAGCTGACTTTTTATTTTACTTTTGATTCTACAGGTACAAATTTTAACAATCAATATCATGAAATACAACAAACTTTATAACAATCATAATGTTACTATTGCTGTTCCTATTGTTTTATGAGTGACTTATTGAAAGGAGATGTGCATCACTAAAGTTATAAAAAAAAGAAAAGAATCTAAAATATGCTATTCCTTTTACAAACTGGACCTTTCCTTATAATGACTGTTAGTCAAAACTGACAGTATCATGGTAAAATGCCTCTTTTTTTTTTTTTTTGTTCAATAAAAGTAGAGAAATGGTGCGCATGAATCAAATGAATCTTGGATGATCTCAATATAAATAACCTCATTGTATTTATATTTGATTCATTCATTCATTCATTCATTTATTTATTTATTTGATTAAATGGTCTCATCATTTTCTTTTTTCAATCTGAAATTGGTAGCTTAATAATATAACAACGATGGACTTCCAAAATCCGTTCGCCGACTTTTTTTTTTTTTTTACCCCTTATCTCCGTCGTAATTCTCTTTCTATTATTGCTCTTGAATACTGTGACCTTATCAATCCCAAAAAGAGAATGGAAACGAAAAACCCGAGAAGAAAATAGGAAAGGTACATATGTTCACACTACAAGATCAACCTTTTTTTTTTTTTTTTTTTAAAAAAAAAAAAAAAAGTAAATGTGATGATGAAAAAATATGCTTTGTGAAATAAATAAATAAACAAATAAAATATTTTTGCTATGTAATGTCAAATAACGATAATAAAGATTTGGGAGAAAACAAGTTACCCCTAGTTTTTCTCCTTCACGACCGCATTGAGTTGTGTATGTTGTAAAATGGTATTGACGTTGTTTTTAACTTCTATTCACTCTACTTTTTTTATACATATTCCTTCTTTTTTTTTAAAAAAAATATAAATTCGTCACAAGGTTTACAAAAAGAAGCCCTTCCTTTTTTTGCATCGATCATGAAGTGATCTGTGATTGTAGATCTTCTAGCATTTATGTGTAACCGTTTCTTTCTTTCTTTACGGTTTCAAACTCAGTCTCATGTAGGTTCATTAAACTACATTATTTATTTGTTTGGTTTTTGTAAAGTATACACATCGTTTTGTAAAACCGATTTTAGGAACATTTACGCCAAATCAAATTTCAACTCAACATCACCTGTTTCTAAACTCTGCAGGAACCTCCCCCTTCAAATTCGAAAAGAATTTTTTTTGAATGTGAGTATGAACAGTTCATGGCTGGTAGATTTTTATCTGTGATTTTCATACCTCAGTCTCTGTGAAATCTCGCGTTTTTTTTTCACCGGTCCCCGCAAAGTCAATATCTCTAAAAAAAAATGAAACCCCGTGCTAAGTGGACCCTCACGTCAGGTATTCTTTTTTAGAACTTTGAATCATTTCATCTATTTTAAAGATCAGAAGCATCTTCAAAACCTGATTTTTAAGCCAATACATTGTTATAAACCCTCTAATTTACACACCAGTTCTACGGTGCGTGCAAGGTTTAATTTCTTCCAAGATCCAAGAAAGAAACATGGGATGTGCCATTACTTATTGCGCATATATTCAATCATTTGGACAGAACTTAATTTGGAATTATTACAAAAAAGAAAAGGTGATTGTATTACTTGGAGTTGCACACCATGTGGCGTCCACGTTCAGTAATTACGCCAAAGACAGGCAAATGATATCCGAGTTCAATTTTGATGAAGAAGAGCTTCATTGGTATGACTCTCTATACTGTTTATTTCAAGATATTGAGAAAAAATTACAAATGAATGAATAAAAATCCTCCAAACTTGGAATGACAAACCAACTCTGAAATGATGTCATGTATTGAACAAGCCATTGTTTATTAGAAAGAAGAAGAAAAAAAATGGAAGCTTACGGGTTGGACTACCTCGCACATATCCTTTGATTCAACAAAGGTTGCAAACTAGGGCTCATCAAATGATGACATAACTGCAAAGGTTTATCCTGTATATCAAACCTCATTCCCTACGAGCTGCTTCCAGCACGCATGAGCTGTCACTGCATAATGTTATGTAAAATGGCATTGTAAATCATTACTGTATAAATATTTGATGTATAATATCGTCCTTTTTGGTTTATAGTGATGGCCTGGATGTACTCTATCTCTTTAAAATTTTTTTTTATACATCAAGTTCTTTTGTTTAGAAAGTATCTTTTGGATTTTGTTTTTATATAGGTAAACAAGCTATTTTAAAATGTGCTTTCTTATGACTCCTTTATCATCATGAATATACATTTTTACTTCTTTTTATCAGACTTTTGTGATACGCGTCGTAAATCATAGCTTGATGAAGCGATGTATGGCAAGGGGGATTGGCCATTTGACTTGGCGAGAATCTTTTTTTTGCTTTTACTGCTGTTTTTTTTTTTTTTAATGAATCATTGAGTACAGTCAAAACAACGAGTTTATATCACTCTTACTTTTACTTGAAGAATGCTTCTTAAAACCAATGGTAAAGATATCATCCCCTTGTCAATTGTCAAGTACATGAATCGAGCACAATTCTAACATTTGGTAGGTTTGAAATTAGCCGAGGTCCACCTTGAACGTTCTCATCTTGTAGCCTTTTAATAAAATACCACATACAACCTGGGGGTTTCAACTCCATTTCTGATCAAAGTGTTGATCATCCATACAAGTTTTCTTTTCCAATTTTAAACAAGTTAGACTCGGCCGTATGGCTAACGGATTTGTTTGATGGAGATTTAAGTTCTGAAATAGTAAGATATCATATTTAACTTGACAGCAAAGTGAAAAATAGAACAAAGTCAGGTTTGTACTTGTCGCTTCCCTTTTTTTTTTTAAACCCCCCCCCTCCCCTCACCCACCTTATATAAGCATTTAGTTATTGCACGTTTTTATTTATATTAATGTTGTGTTCAAGATAAATTTATAAAGATATTAACTTTAAGCCTTACCATTGATAGGATAGGAGAAGGATCCGACTGGCAGCTCGATTCAAATACAAAAGAGACTATGACATGCGAGAACGAATCTTTCAAGATTCAGGTTGTCCTTTTACAAAGTGTATATTTAATCAACAGGTGGTATCACAATCTATGTAAAATAGTTGCAGTTATGATCTCTACTTTGCTTCCATGCTCATAAGACTGGTTGAAGAAGGATATCGTTGTTTCTTGAATATCG
>MU622421.1:20504-81561 GCA_025399235.1 Backusella circina FSU 941
ACCTGTTCATTGTGTACAACAGCAAAAGAGAGTATTTTAAGAGCACAAAAAAAGGTTTGTTTTTATTTTGACGTGTATTTATACTAAACTTATATGCGAAAATAAAATAGGCTCCCTTTAGCTTGACAGTGCTGGATATCCACAAGGAGGAATGTCCAAAGGAGTTTAGTGAAAAATACGTATATGATGTTCCAGTTGTTCATTTGAACGATCAGTTTTTAATGCAGCATAGAGTGCCAGAGGAGTCACTTTTGGATGCTATTCGGTTATATAAAGAGACCGGAAAGATCAATCCCATTTACGCATGGAAATAAATAAATAAACTGATACAAGTTGGGCCTTTGTAACCATTTGTTTTGGCCCCAGATGCCATTGTTTTATTATTATAATACATATCTTGGTCGAAAAAGGTGTTTCTAATGCTACTGTTTGAAAAAATATATAGCCAGTTATCCCAATAACCCCACAAGATGGTAAAAGTGCTCTGTGCCCAATACAACACCATATCGGCTACTATCTGAATCCTCCATACTAATGAATTCATCCAGATTCATCTTTGATTGTTTACTTTGAATTGGATCATATGTTGGCGGGGTTGCATGGTATTCTCCTTCCTTGTTTATCTATTGTATACAAGAACATGAGAGAGAAATCAATGGAATCCTGTCTTTTTTTGTTTTTTACCATATGACTTCTATCCGATGCGAATTCTCTTAAATACATTGTTGCTGGTATCATTCGAAAAAATCTATTTTAAATTGTTTTTGAAATAAATAACATATTTAGCATATAATATGGGTTGAAATACCTTTGGAATTGTTTTGGTAAGGGAATTTCTGGCCTAAGTGATTCAATGGCATAAACATCTGCTGATGATGGAAAGTTAAGTTGAGTATCAAAGTCGTATATTTTTAAACTATACAGATAGATAAATACACAAGATATGAATATACAAAAAGCTATTATGTTGATATTTATCTACCCTGATTCATGTTCAAATAGTAATATTACATGATAATCCTAAATAAACGCATTCAATTATTTAATGGCTTTTTATTATATCAATGAATACTGTATATTTACCCATACAACGGGATAACCATCTTCTTTGCAGGACTTTTGCTTCCAAAAGGGTACCTTTTTTAGTCCTTACTGTTAGTATAAAGAACAGTATCTTGATTGAAAGGTTTTTACTTTTCTATCCTCATTGCTTATAAACACAACAGTAAAGTTGTCAATTAGGTCAGGTGTCTTTTCATTTATTGCTTTACAGAGCATGTATATATTCTCTTCACAATAGCATCTCGTGTATATTGCATCTTGTATAGAAAAGTTGGTCATTAGAAAAGAAATAGTAAAAACAAAAGAAGGTTTGTGGCAAAAGAGAGAGAGAGATCCAAATGTGACTTATTTTGGACATTCAAGTCACAAAATGTCAGTTTTTTTTTTTCTTAAAATCCTTTTATTTTTACACTTGATATATTTAATCGATTAACAACCTACTTATTATACTACACAAACACAATGGTAATAACAAAACAACAAGAAACAAAAAACAAAAAAAAAACCTTATAAATGCTAAACGATCATATTTAGATTCGTAGAAATACTCGTCTTCGTAGAGAATATCTTTATAAAAAGTCACTTGAGTCCAAGGAGCGTACGATCTATGAACGCAAACAAAAGATCAAGGAAGCGATTGAACGTAAATTTTATTAGTAGATAAATATAAAACGAGAGAGGGAGAATATTGACTCTCATTTTTAACTATTATAGAGGGCAAGGCTGTCCCAACCGAGTTACGAGATATGAACAAGTCAGAAAAGGAAGATCTCGGTTATGACCAAGCCCAAGAGGCACCCACCACACACGAAGACGATGAGTATGCCCGTGGCGGTATTTACGACCCCAAAATTCTGATTACAACTTCAAGAGACCCCAGTAGTCGCTTACAGCAATTCTCAAAGGAAATGCGTCTTGTATTCCCAAACTCGCAACGTATTAATCGTGGTGGTCATGTCATGAAAGAGTTGGTAGATGCATGTCGAGCAAACGAGGTGACTGATCTTATTGTATTGCATGAACATCGTGGTCAACCAGGTAAAAATGAGAGGGAGAGGGAGAGATTGGAATGATTATCAGACTAAACTTATTATGATTATTATAAAAAAAAAGATGGTATGATTGTCAGTCATTTCCCTTATGGTCCTACATGTTATTTTTCACTTCATAACGTTGTGCTTCGTCATGATATTAAGGATCAGGGAACAGTGTCAGAGGCATTTCCTCATTTAATATTCGAAAATTTCAATTCAAGACTCGGTGCTAGAGTAAGTGTTTTTTTTTTTCATTCGGTGTGAGAGAGATAATAGCGTGAAAATATTGATATACTCTCTTTATTATATAGATTACAAATATCTTGAAATATCTATTCCCTGTTCCTAAAGATGATACAAAACGTGTAATGACATTTGCAAATGATAATGATTATATTTCATTTAGGTAAGAGAGTGACAATGGGAATATCAGATATATACATATACAAAACCTAATCTTTATATATAAAAAAACAATGTAGACATCATGTTTATGTAAAGGCAGGCACTCAGGTAGAGTTAGCCGAAGTAGGTCCTCGTTTTGAAATGAGACGTAAGTAGTAATCATGGAGATAACAAGTAGTGGCGAGTCACTAAGACTATCTTCTTTTTTTAGCTTATGAGATTAGACTGGGTACTGTTGATCTAACAGACGCAGACGTAGAGTGGCAATTAGCATCATATACAAGAACTGCTGCAAAGAGAATGGTTCTTTAAAAAAAATATTATTATTATTATTTCATCTATTTCATACACCAACAACTTTGTACAAAATAAAAAATAAATATAAAAATATAGAGAATCTGCAGGAATTACCAAATTAGCTGAACAAAAGAGAGTTTTTTTTATTATACAAAGAGGGGAAGAATTACTTTATTAATAAGATGGAAAATACCAATTGAGAATCACACCTTGATTATCATTGGAAGGTGACTCCAATCAAAAGAAACCCATTTTATATTATTTAAATGTATGAGCTCCATTGGAAAGTGCAAGTGGCTTCGGTGAATACGCTGTCATTTTCTTGTGATTCTATTCAAATTGTATTTTATATATGAACTTGCTCATAAACATATACGGTTAGATTTTATATAAATACTACTGCAGAGGAAGCCAACATCAATTGTATTCAATGTTACTTGTACAACGTATACAAGTTAGTAGGACACATATGATAGCTTCAATGTATACACTTAATACCATAATTCACTCCAAAACTCTAATATCAAATAAAACAAAAGCTATTTGTATTTTTATATATTCATTTTTATTTAGAATACATTCAACAATAATCTTTTTTTTTGTTTTTGACACAAGGTCAAGGAAGAATCGCGACGCACAGTTATAAAGACAGTTGCAATGGCAAGGAGCACAACTGTCTTATTTCCTGTCCCCAACTCATACTACTTGTTGGCAGATAGCTAGTCGTCATCACTAGCCACGGTTCGACACCAAGAAAAACCCACGCAAGCGCAGACCAATCCAGGTAGTGAGGTACTCCCCTAGAACTCCCTTATTTAATACTTGTGCGTAATAAGATCTTCCATTGCAAAGTGGCCTGCTTGGTCATCCTTGAAGAGAAACCTAAAAGATTTCATCCTTCCTGAAAGAAAAAACAAGAAAAAAACCTGCTTTTCTCTCTACGTGCCTGCCCGGATAATTCAAAAACCTAACTGCAATGAGGCCAACACGGAGCCCAAGTTCTTTCACATCATAAAATGAAGTGTACATATGCTTACAAGGGGTTCGCAATATGTAACTGGACTTGTGTGTCCAGGTTCTTTCATTGCTAAACTGGCCAGTGAGGTAAATCCTAGAAGAATGACGCTCCTCAGCATCTTCAATCTCCATTCATACGTGTTCTGCCCGGATTGTTTAAAAACCTAATAGCAACGAGGCCAAACACGCCCAAGTTATTTCACTCAAAGAGAGTGTAACGCATGCTTACTTGGGAGGCGCAATACGTAACTAGACTTGAGTGTCCAGAGTCTGTTGAACCAGTTACTGCAGAATCATTTGTATCTAAATTAGTTGAATAGTTTATCAAATTGTATTTATTTGAATAGATAGAGAATATTGAATCTAATTGCGCTGTTGGTCAATTATTTTTGAGTTGCTTACTATAATTTAATCAGTGATTTACAGCCTAAGCATAGCTTTCCTCTATTTTTATACTAGAAAAATCCTTTTTTTCTGGTTCTTTTAAAATAAACTTTATTTATCAAAACGATCGCATTTATTGTAAAATATATAAATAGCCATTCTTTATTTCTTTCTTTCGCTACAATATTATTTATTTTATATAAATTCATCTGTATAATTTCTTGAGATTCGATACACTCTGTTTGCATCTTTCAACATGATTTGGTCTACTAATTCTAATGGGTACTCCTGGTGAACACTTATGATGGATGCTTATACTAAACGCTTCTGATAGACAGAGTTTTTTAATACTACTTGTAGTTAAATTCCCCTTATTTGGTAAATATATAATTTCGATAATTCTTAAATTATTTATTGGTCCAATTGGGCACGTTTGCTTTTGTCTTTCTTAATAGGTATGCTTCTCACTGAGACAACTGGATCAGGCTGTTTGCGATAAAATATTATGTAAATGCTTGCCGTTGTTATTCAGTTTTCTTGCGACTACGTTCTCTTTTCCTAAAAATCGTAATAACGAACTGTATGAATACCTTACGCTGCCAAATTTATGTCATGGTATAGAAGTCATAGAATAATGACAAAAAGCCCAATGGATACTTTTTATTATCACCATTAAAAACGGCGCCCAACGGCTTAAAGATTTTTCAGAGAATAACAATGATATATATATTTCTAAAGTGATGAAACTAACTTTTTTTTTTTATTTGGTCACCTTTGAATTTAAATCGGCATCTGTTGTGTTTTACTTTCCCTACAATTGCCTTTTTTGTCTTTCATAATCAGAGCTACCCTCTCAGTATTCTTTATTTATTTAATTTACGTTTGGTTAGTTCTCTGAAATAGCAGTAAAGTATATCTAGAATTGATCATATTTATTCATTAGGTAAATGTAGCATCATATATGGATGATCATCTTTGAGTATGTATATGATATATCGTACAAGCAAGGCCTATTCAATAACTAGTAAAATGGAACTGTTTTGGGACTAATTAGTCGATGGGACAAACATTATTGTATTTATATGAATTGAATTTAAAGTAACACGAGTATTTAGTTATGAGGGACCGCTTGTGAGTGGGATCGGAGAGGGTGAGAACCGAGAACGACTGTGGAGAGCCTGTGATAAGAGTTCAGGAAGCATTATTATTGTATGTTAAGATACACATGAAGTTGTTTACATAATCCCAAAAGACTTCACATAACGATTATTGGTGCTTTGATATAAGTGAAATCAACCTCATCACGAGGTCGTTTTTCTTACTATCAATATGCAATTTATGACTCATGCTTATTCCAAATGTCTATTTTACTAACGCAAAACTGCAAAACTGCAAATTAATAATGAATCCAACATGAGTCAAGATGATTCAAGACTTTGGTTTATTAGTACTTTGCATTTTTGCAATTTTTGCAATTTTTGCAGTTTTACAATTTCACATCTTTGCATTAGTAAAATAGAGGTGATAATTTACATATGACAATTAAAGTTGACGATAGATGGGATCCATTTAGACGCTTAAACATATCCCTTTGTGTCATTATTCATTGAGTTGGATCATGAACCTATCCTCCTTTAGTCCTCTCACCTTAGTCTCCCTTTTTAGTCAACTTTTTTTTATCATCAGCATTTTTTTCATTAATTATTCAATCGTTTGAAATTTTTTCTCATTTTCTTGAAAGTATAAGGAAACTAAAATAGTTAATAAGAAAAGTTATAAGGTATAGACTGAGTTTATAAGGCACGAGAAAAGTAAGAATGAAATTAAAGAGATCGAAATAGGCATTTCTTATTGAAATTTAAGATATTTGGATATTTGATATGCAGTTAACGGTATGAACTCAACGAAGGATAATATTCAAGAGTGTTGCGATTGTAAACGCACTTTAGAGGAGTCAATGAACGTTAGCTATGTGACATTAATCTTCACTGTGATAATAATAATAATAATAATAGTGATCGAAAAATCAAAAACTATTAGCACACAATTTTAAAGTGTTTCCGTACCTACATATTTTTTTGTTTGTATGGAGACAGCGAGGTCTCATGTTTCCGTACCTACATACAAAAAAGACCATCTAAAATTTTGAAGCGGCGCAAAATTACTGATTGAATTTCCTTTTTCTCCCCCATGCACCTCTAGCATTCCATTTTTTCGAGATTATCAGCACAGTCACGTTTAATCCTGATCAACCTTTCACCTCTTTTACCTTCTCTTCAGTCTTCCTTTTCTTCTTCTTCAACTTTCTTCTTACAAACAAAATGGATTATCAACATTATTTAAGTGATCGTAGTAAAGCTAGACAACCATCTGCCAGTAAATATGCGTTCATCATAGTTTAAGCAACATGACTAATACCTTCTCTTTAGTTCGTGCACTTATGCCTTTTGTTCATGAGGAAGGCATGGTATGAATATAAAAAAGAGGTATCTGGTTGGTTTCTAATAAAGAAAAAAAAACATCAGATTTCTTTAGGTGCTGGTCAGCCCAATCCCACCACATTCCCATTCTCCAGTATGACTGTAACGTTAAAATCCGGAGAAACGCTCGAGATGAATCCTGACTTATTCGAACGTTGTTTATCCTATGACTTGACAGTAAAGATCGTGCTTTTTTTTTTTTCTCACGCATTTGTCCATCTTACTAATATGCCCTTTAGACCGGTCTTCCTCAATTAAATCAATGGTTAGTGAAATTACAAGAAATTGAACATAAACCACCAGTGGATTATGCTCTCTCTATTGGTGTTGGGTCTCAAGATTTATTAACAAAAGCATTTGAAATGCTGATTGATCCTGGATCATCTCTCCTTGTCGAGGATCCAACTTATACTGGTGCCTTGTCCTTTTTACATACCCAACCTGTCAATCTTGTCGGTGTCGAGACTGATGCCTTGGGCATTATACCTGAAGCACTTGATCAAATCATGACTAACTGGCAAGGTGAAAATAAGCCAAAGTCTGTTTACATTATTCCTTGTGGTAGCAATCCAACGGGTGCAAGTGCTACAATGGAGCGCAAGAAGGAAGTGTATGAAGTTTGCAAGAGACACAACCTTTTGATCTTGGAAGATGATCCCTACTATTACCTTCAATTCAAGTCTCCACGTGTGGCTTCCTATCTCTCTATTGATGTTGATGGTCGTGTTTTGAGATTTGATAGTATGAGTAAGATTTTGTCTTCAGGTGTACGTATTGGATGGGTGACTGGCCCTGCTGAATTGGTGAGACGTATTGATCTTCATACTATGGTAAAGTAAATAACCGTGGTAAAAAGGGAAAAGAGTGGGAAAAAAATACGTGTATACTTTATATGTGCATGCGAAATAGTAAGGGGTTAGGTAACTAATATAACCTATTTAGTCTACTAACCTCCAAGCATCTGGTATCCCGCAACTCATGGCCTATGAACTTCTCAACCAATGGGGATATGATGGATTTTTCAAGCACATCGAGACTGTGTCTGAATTCTATCGTACCAAGGCTGAACAATTTACAGAGTGTCTTGATAGGCGCATGAAGGGATATGGAGAATGGTCTGTACCTGCTGGTGGTATGTTTTTTTGGATCAAACTTCTGGGAGGTGTTGAAGATTCGAATGATTTGGTGATGAACACATCCATTCCTAAAAAGAAGGTCTTGGCTGTTCCTGGTATGGCATTTTTGCCCGGTGGAAATAAGACACCTTATCTTCGAGTCTCCTTCAGTAACGTTTCATATGAACAGATGGATGAAGGTTTGCGTAGATTGGCTGAAGCTGTTCAGGAAGCTGCTGATGCTAATGGCGTTTCTATTCAACGTTCATAAATATGTCAGATTTAGAAATAAAATTTTGTTGTAATTTTATTATCAAAATGATTGTTTTTTGATATAATATTGAAGTTTTGAGAATTGTTTTATTATAACCCTTGTTTTAATGCCTTTCTGTGTTTTAATAGCTGCAGTGTCACTTGTTTCAAGTCTAACACTAGTGTGTATACTGAATATAACATTGTTTTCCTACTTGCAACATAACATTTATTCAACAATTATAAGCGAATATGACATACTGGTTTTTTCAAGAAAATGAGAAAAAGTTTCAATTTTTTGAAAAAAGAAGAATATTTAATGAGAAAAGGTTGATGAGAAGAAAATTGAATAAAAAAGAAGGCTAAAAGGGGCTAAATTCATAATCCAACTTAATGAATAATAACACAAGGACATCACTAATATCAATGAATAGGCAAAAAAAAAAAAAAAAAAAAAGCTGTGGAAATCTATGTCTAGACCTACTTTAAGAAATATTTGAGAATTCCTCTACATCGGAACAAGAGGTTGTATTTGAAACTTAAAAGGCAATTTTTTTAGCGTTCAAGCCCAAGTATACATTATATTTTATATTATTATAATCAAGGTTGTTTCTCGTTATATTTATCCATATTTCAGAATATCAGATAACATTGGCGACCTAGGTTATTTGTACGAGTACAGGCAATGATAGTAACTAGTAAGTTCGATATTGCCACATCACGAACATATGCTTAATTTTAACTTTAAATACTTTAGATTTTAAATACTTCAAAGCAACTATTCCACCACGTTGGTGTTATTGTCTGTTACTTTAATCACCTAGGTCCGTTCATCAATCGACCCCCTGGCCAGTTATCTATGACCTAATCAGTAGGATCATGGTTCCGTAAGTATTAATACCTCATTGAATAAATGAATCATTACTAACTTGGTTGCTATTGTGTAAAAAAACTACATATTATATATAGTAACACCAGCTGAATCTATCTCTGTCATATTGGTGCATTATCTCTATTACTTTATATCGTGTAATTCTTCAATGTGATGCAATATACCGCTGTGAACCGTGCTAAATGGCTAAGTATCTCTTTATTTGTTCATTTATTAAAAATTTACTTTTTGTTATATGATACATTATCTTTTCTCAATAATTCGCAATTTCTTGAAATAAAAAGTAAAATTCATTTATTTTTATTTTAAAAAAAATAGATGTATTATGGACCAAGGTGAGATGCATTATCAACGTGTTAAACGTGAAAAAGATAAAGTTTCAAATAAATGATATTATCTTTGGATTATATTGTTTTTGTAGGTGCTTTACAGAGCTTATTGACTCTGAACTGCTTGCTCTTGAGCCTTCTTGGTCTTTGACCAACGTAATCCACATGCATTACAAAGTCTATTCAATGATAAAATGTTAATACATTTTTAAAAATACAGGAATATTATTAATTCTATGTTCTTACGTTTTAGGACCATTGGGACCTTTTCTCCATTCAGGTGCCTCTGTGGTACCACAGTCAGAGCAGATTCTTGGCTCATCATCAGAAGTGTTTGTGCGTTTCTATATAAAAAGATGGATTGAATAATTACTAAACAATTATTGACGGTAATTCAGAAATACCAACCTTCTTTCCCTGTCTGGGTTCATCAGAATCAACTACCTTTGTTCTCTGCTCAAGATTTTCAGCAGAGCTAACAATAACAGGTTGTGATAAAAGCTGCTCAGGAGTAATGGATGTCAATTCACCATTTTCAAGACCCATTGAAATACCATGAGAGCGTTCACCGAGATCATAACGCAAACCTGTGAACAAGGATACCGATTCAAACATATTGTAAGATGTATTAACACCCTGGGTATACACGTTGGGAGCATTTGGAGATGATAAGAAATCAAAGCCTTCATAGTCATCCTCATCGTCACCAGTAGTAGTGGTTCCAGTTGTATCAGTGGGGGAACTTGATAATGACTCCTCGCGCTGTTTCAATGCTTCTAATTTCTTTTTCAGCAACTCGTTTTCCATTTTAAGATCGAGAAAAGTGTCCATGGTACGAGTAGCATCTGTTGGGATATGTCGAGCATTTCCAAAGAACTTGTTCTTATAAAATTGGCCTCTTGTTTCCAAGGTTGTGTATTTACCGTCCTTTCTTAAAAAGCGGTAGCACTGTTTGAAGGTTTGGTACGTGTCTCGTGACATTCTAAACTCTCTTACAAACATGTCAATGTCGTCAACATGAATGAATTCGGTGATGAGATGATCAGTGAGTTCGGAAGGCTTATAACCTAGAAACTCACTCGAGGCAGGAGAGCAGTAAAGAACACGCAAATCCTTATTTAAAACATGGATAACATCGCGCACAGACTCGAGGATACTCTGGGACCAGTTCTTGCGTCGAGTAAACTCGCCTTGATTAGGGAGTGGTCTTCCACCGCGTAAAATTTGGCTTTCACCTGGTGAAGAAAGCATTGTCAAATTTTCAACTTCCATATTTTCCATCTTTTCTTATTTTTGATTTGTATAAAAGTGAGGGAAAAAGGGGTTTTCTCTCTTTTAGTGAAAACAGGGCATTTTCTTTTTCTCTCTCGTTCTGAATAAAGAAATATCTGAGTTTTAACAGAAAGTAAGGTTGTATAAAAATGAGACCAAACCAAAAAGAATAAAAAGCAAGAAGACGAACATTTCATCGTTACACTTTTGTTTATTCCTTATTTCTTGAGAAATTAAAGCAAATAACATTCGTTGTGCACATGAAAAGCAGGTTTGTCATGTTGTCTTTATTTAAATACAGTTTTGTAAATGCGCTTTATAACCTTTTTCTGAAAAATGGGAAAAGCTTAAACAAAGACTGACTTTTAAAAATAAATACACATTTACAAGCATGCGCCAGACAAAGATGTTCTAGCACATGCCTTTTAAAGACATTCCCACTTTTAAATATGTCTTCTTCCTGTTCATCAAGTCAACAAATATATGAATAAAAATATATACAAAGTATCTCTCATACAGAGCAAATACTTACATCATATTTGTATATAGAATGGGCTTTTGTGTCAAGAAAATAAATTAAATAACAAACAAGTTAGTTTCTCTAATGTTCTTTCGTGTTCCATGAATAGAATAATATGGGCGGGGTCTTTTTTTAATTATAATTGTGAGACAGAAATGAAAGGTTGATATCCTGTTTAGTACATGCTTCTTGTCACTTTAAAAATAAGAGTTCCTTTTTTCTAGTTTTACATTGATGTTTATCAACTATTGAAGATATAGCTTGTTACTATGAGTTAAATATAAGTACTATTCTTTTTATTATTCTCTCTTATTATGAAAGTGTTTAGGGGAGTCGCATCACCAGATAGAAACTGAAAAAAAAGTTGGCCTATAGAAAAGGTAGCATTTTCTTGGTCACTGTTGCTAATATTACCACTTCATTCAAAATAATTTTCAAGCAAACTTCTTCAATCAAAAAAGATGGTATGCTAAATGAGTGCCAACCTTTGTGTTCTATTCACTTACAGCTCCAAATAATTCCATGTGTTAAATAATCATTTTTTTCAAAATAGCTCTAAAAATGCAGGCGCAGAAAAAAAGTTCATTTCCCCTGTTTTTGCCATTGTTTGGTCTCCTAATGGTGGATTCATTTGCATGATTTTATTTTGAGTCTGAGAGTAAAAAAAACCCCCAACTCTTCATTTTAAAAAATATAGCAAACTCCACCATTTCAGTTTTTAAACTTATTATCATTAAGATATAACAACCGCAAGATATTTTACTTTTTGACGCCTTCTTCTAGAAAGAAAATTATGATATTTTAGAACCAAGTGATAGAACAAAGTATTACCATTTAATAACACTGGGAAAACCCCGGTCTCAACCCCGGATGGGCACAAGTAGCTTCTTTCATCCAGACCAACTTTTTTTTTTTTTTTTTTACTTAAGGAAACATAGAAAATATCTTGAGAACTTCAGATATGTTTGTAATAATAAAAGTGAAAAATATGATATTTACTTTGTGACAAGATCTCAATTACTAAATATCTTTTCAATAGTTCATTAATTCTTTTTTTACGCAGAATTTACAAGCTATACAGGAACTGGAGACATTTTTAATGATAGTATGAGTATAGCGCAAAAGAAAAGATATCAAAGTTATTTTGTAATCTGCTGTCACAGTGACTACTCATTTGATTACTAACAGGTGACGTTGGTACAACCTAGCAGTCCATAAGGCATTCGTTTTATCAAGAGTATACTATGAGAGATATACAGGCATAACTTCTTCGCTTATGGCTCTATCCATATATGCTTAACAAACTTTAGATGTCGTGAACACTTATTGTATATTATTCTAATATTTCAGAAGAGCAGCTATTACATATATAAATGTTTTATTTCGTTTGAATTGGTCAGATTATTTTTCTCTTTTTCTCTTTTTCTCCTATTAGTTTTTTAGATATATGTTGAGGATATAAGTGAAGGACTTTTATTCTGGACATTAACAACCACTTCATGAAAGAATATATAGTGTAAAAATATAAAGTAAATAGATGTTGAAATTATTTAACAAATAAGTCTGAAATGTCAATCATTAGTGTACATTTTGGTTAAGTATTAATGTAGTGCTACCTTCATACTTTTTTTTTTGATAATTTTGTTTTTGGATTCCTCAGAGATACTTTCAAGTAAAGAATATTAACTGGATAAAGTAACCGGACAACAGGTTTTTTAGTTTAAATTTGCGCATTAGTTATGCGCATTTATGTATATTTTGTATTATAAAATAAAAAATTGTGCGCAAATATATGTTCGAAAAAAAACAGCATCTATAATAATAATCGTATTATAAATTGGTTAGTATTGATATGGGCGCTTTTTTTTTAAGGAAAGTTATATCAAGCAATCTAAGGTAACAACATCTTGTCACAGTAGATCCAATTGACTTATAGGGCGTGATTAGCAATCAAAAAAGGTAAAGTATTTTTGGCAAACTGGGTTTGAAGCTTACCATCATTCCGAATCAAATCAAATGAAAGTGGTTCCGAAATGCGATTTAAAGCGACCATTATCGTATATCACATGCTTGTCAACATCTGTGATAACCTAAAGGTAATTTGATTTTTTGAAAAGAAAAACACACCATTTTTATCCAATATGCACTATTTATTTAATGGAATTGTTTTATGAATCAGGATTGTGTTTTGGCTTAGGCTATAGTTGTGAAGCATTCTGCCTTATTATCACACCAGATTCTGCTTAAACATATCAGCTTAAGAATTACATGAAGATAGATGATAAATCAACTCAAAATCACTTTCTAAAAAAGAGACAGTAAAACGAACAACAGGTAGTACATAATATTGTTAATCTCAAATCTATGATAAAAGTAATAAATCATGTAGCTGTTATAAAAATACTGATTACATAAACCAACCATTACTATATTTATTTATGTATTATCTATGATAGTTTACAACTATAGCCATGATGATATATTCAATTTTAAATGGTATTGATGTGCTTAAAAATAAACATGATCCCAAATTTAAAGTTTTTTTGTTAATATATGATATGTTTATTCTGAAAAAAAACGTATATCCATGAAGTAAGATGCCGAGGTTGTGGCTAATTCAGTTTTCTTACGTGTATGTGTATTATTTACGAATTGTATTTATTTACAATTAAAAATTAAATAGAGGACAATTATAGTAAACATATACGTTTACTATTTTATATAAGTAAGTAGAAGTGATATTAATAGTGTAAAATGATTCAAATCGAAATTCGTGCTGCCTTTTCATTGTTACATTTTTCAACGTGTTTTCCTCTGTATTTGATTAGATAACTTCCATCCTCTTTAAACATTACTGTTTTGTTTACAGGACACCCCTATTTTTTAAAAGAAAGAAAAGATATGGATACCTATTAGTTATATCGTATGATGAAATTATATATCCACGTTACCTCAATGGAATTGGAGCATTTATAATATATACTTTTCTGCCCTGAGTTTTTGTGAACAGTGTTCCCATTGTTTTTCCAAGTGAAATAATCATTATAAGGAAACTCGGCTGTCTCCACAATCATAGTTATTGCATGCATCTCTCTTTTTTTTCCTTTTGATTTTGAATAATCTGATGAGGATCGACCTACTTGTGAGTCCATTGCTAGATGTGATAATTGCTTTATAGGTTGGCTGGGTATATTATGGTTTGAATCATGAGATATTTGTATTTTTGGAAGCAAAACTCTTTCCTTCTTGTTAGGTATAGGTGAATTGAGTGGTTCTTGATCAATATCCATTATATCGTGCTGATTGCTTCGATTAGTATATAATTGTGTTTCAGCTTCGGAATCGAATGATCTTTCTCTTTCATCATTTTCCATTGTTTCGCTGTATTATATAATATTATTTATTTGTAATTAGAAACAATAAATTAGTATAAACTGCATAAAGGTAGCATCATTAATATATTTTCTGTTTTTTTTTAATATAATCACTAAATGTCAAATAGATACCTACTTTTTATTTTCATTACTGCAAACGCTGGATTGGGTAGAGAGTTCAGATGCTGTTGACAATGAAACGCTTCTACTACTCGATGAGCCTATACTAACTGGAACGCATAATGGAGCAAAGTTTTTTGAATTTGACATTGTTGAACTATTCGGATTCTGGAGATCTGGTACAGATAAATGCCTGGAAAATTTACGCGCTCCTGAAGACGACGATGCTGAAACATCTGATGGCATCAGATTACTAATAGAGCGACGATTTAAATAAATTGGGTCTGAACTTTTTCTGGTCAATGTCTTTTCGTTGTTATAAGAAGTTCTATTCCTCGTTACTTGATGATGATTATCGATGTATTCTGGTGTTTTGTTTCGCTTATTTTGGATTTGATACGGAAAGCATAATTGATTAATTGGATTGCGTTGGTGATTCATTATTGGAGTTCCATTTGAATCTGATTGATATGAGGTAATTCCAGTATTGATATACTCTATATTTAATGATGGTACAGAAGTCTTCCGACGTCGTCCATGTTCTAAATCTATCATACTTGAATTATCTAGCTTTGGCATCTTGTTATTGTTTAATTCATTATAAAACGAATTGGAACTCTCTTGTCTATCTTTTTTTGATGATGAGCCTCCTGAATTCAATGGATTATTGTAGTTTACAATAGATTTATCCAAGATTTCCGCAGCATCTGTTTGTTGAGTGATATTAGTGGCTGAATCTATATATAGGGAATTAGATAGTGATAGGACTTCATGTCTAATATATGTTTATTCAAAGAGGAAGAATTATACTTGATATGTTATCAGCCAAGTCAAGAGATAAAAGATAATCTAAGTAGTTGTATTTGAGCTTCGCTTCTTCTGCTCTGCGTCGATCCGTATCGATTTTTTTTGACAGAGATAGTTTCAAGAGTCTTGAATCGTCTTTGTACTTTTCAAGCAACAGAGAAAGATCTGAATAGGTTGCAGAATCTTTCGATTCGAGTTGTTTATCATTTACGAAATATCGTGAATTATCTTGACTATTTGAAGAGGTATCACGTCTTCCATATGTTTCGCTACTATACTGTGACGAAGTGGCTGTTACGATGGGTGGTAGTTGTAAAGATTTTCGAGTAAAATCAATACTCTCATTGTCTTTCTTCACCGAAGGATGGTTTCTTTTTGAAACTGAATCTATTATTAGAAAAAGGGTTATAACCATAATCGATTAATTATACTATTATCTTGGGTTAAAAAAAAGAAAAAAGAAAAAAGGAATACGAGAGAAATAAATAAAAAGAAAGTATATTTTCACGCACTTGATTCTTGAGAGTCTTCTATCGATTGTAAGGAACGCAAGCGACTATTTTCAGATATTAAAAGGTTAGGGTATTTGCCGAGAGACCTCTTTTCCATAACAGGTGTATTCGACAATAAACAACAAAAGAGTGAAATGGAGAAGACCGGAACGAAATTCTTTTAAATTCGAATCTAAATCTAAATCGAGAACTACACACTTCAGCTTTTTTTTTTTTTTTTAAAAAAAAAAAAATAATAGTAATAATAAAAGAGTAAAATAAATAAATAAAATAAATAAATAATTAAAAGAATAAATAAAAGAAAAAGAAAGAAAAGCCAGTCATTGAATTGAATACTCTCTATTTTATTCTATTTTTTTTTATAGTTAATAGATGATGTAAACAATAGCTTGAACCAATTAATACTTCATATTCCATTTAAAAGATAGAAAACTCTTGTATGATTCGATGATTTATACTAGGTGCCGATGTTTTATTTCTCATGCATTCATTGCAAAACGAATATGCACTTTATTTTAAGCTTAATAAATATAAAACCTATTCTGTAATCACTTCTTTTCTTGCATAGTATCTTATTTTAATTTTTTTTTAAAAAGTGCACCAATATATAATATTTAAGAAGACAAAATAATTTTGACACCAAAATACAAATCTAAAGATATTTTTAGTAATACACTGGTGGCTTAACCACCATTTTTTGACAAAGCTTATGGGATTAACCTTAATAAAAACACAGTGATGATTCTCCCCAACCATTGGCACATGAGAATTTCAAATAACAAGGTCGTTGCACAATCACTGATCCGAATAAACGGCCAAATGATTTTGCGAATTTTAGAATCGATTTAATAAAGTTACGCCACTATAATGATATGAAAAATATAGCATAGATCATTCAGAGTTTTAATATTCACTATACATTGCAACTTATTTTATGAATGGGATATTAATGGCTGTTGAAAACAGACCTATGTTAGTCATGTGTTTAAGTCCATGGTGGGCCTGGCCAAAAAAGTAGGGTTCAAAGGGTCCCTCACAAATGCTTAAAATAGATTTTCCATGGATCTTATATAAAATTTCTTTTTCTTTTCTTTTTTATATAACATAGCTTTTAAGGTAATATCTTATCTACATAAGAACTTTTATTATGAGCAAACATTTTTATACTCCCAATGCACCACCTTTCATAAAGTTATTCAGTACTGGGAAGATGATAAGTCGTTTACGTAACATTTTTTGGAGTCCAGATTTTTTGTTTTCTTTCTTTGAAACCAATTAGTAGCAGCGGCTATATCCCCGCTCTCGCAAATCATACCCAGACATGTTTGTCAGCTTCAATAGCAACAAAAAAAATAATCTGATTTCAATTATACCCATTCTTATATTTTATACTTCTATTGAATAAAATTAGTATTGAGTAGCGATTTAATTTTTACACAATGGTTCTATTTCCAGTGAAAAAGTAACGAATCATGAATGTATTTGATCACAACTAACGTTGTGATCACCACAAAAATAAACTGTGTGAAGTACATTTATAATATTTTAACTAAATATATAATCAGCCTCCTTTTAACTATTAAAGTAGTGGTGGATATTAGACTAAAGTAAATATATGTCTCTTTATGGAGCATTAACATAAAAAACATTAAAAACAAACTTTCATAGGTCAACACACACGAGAAATATGTAGATTGTTCTAATTACTCTGTTTAAAATGTTGAATTTTTTAAAAAGAAACAACATTTCTTGTCTTTTAAGAGTGATATACTTGTTGATCTACAATTTAAAAGAAATGATAAAAACTGATTTATCAAAAATACTTACTTTCAACGATCAGATATGCTACGGAATACCTGATTTGAATATAGAAAAAGTAAAGATTAAAAAATCTCGGTTTAATAAAACTGTGCTATATTAACTCAGTAATATGTTTACATAATACACAAATGCAACATGGCTCACAAGGGGATTAACCCAAAAAAAATACTTCAACAGTTGAACATGAATGGAAATTGAGAATTTATTTACTGTGTCTTTAATATGATTCCCTAAATTCTGTCATAAATATTACACAATGCACAAGTTGTTTATTATTTAATATAAATATTTGATTGTTTTAATATTTCTTTTGATTATAATAACAAATTGATAAAAAGGGAGTAATTTTGAAAAAAAAAGTAGAGTAAATATATAAAATCAATTAATAGAGTAGAGCCAAATTGAGTTTAATTTTTGGATAACAAAGGTTGTTTGCTATAGAGATAGGATAGATCTCATTTTGATTCATAGTCACAAAGGATGCCTTCAAGACGATAACACTCTTCACTAGAAAACCTTACATACACTTGTGAGCATCTTGACTGAGATCCTACAAAGATTAAAGCTTTCACCAATAAGATCGCCAACCTTATATCATTAAATTCATCATTTTTGTAGTTCATTGCGTCTCCTTGTTTATTTCATTTGAAATACTTTATCACTAATTCGAAAAACACTGCTCATATAGAATGCATGTCATTTAATGGTTTTTGAGTATGAATTGGAATCAGGATTGGATTTAATCGAATACGCCGATTGCAAAATATTTCTAATTTTCTTTAAAGTAGGTTTTTATAGTACTAAGATGGTAACCCTTATTTTGGAAGACAAAAAGGAAATTGTAAAGAAAGTAAAACGCAACACATACCGATTTAAATTCAAAGGCGACTAAATAAAAAAATCTAGTTTCATCACTTTGGAAATATACATATCATTGTTATTATCGACAAGATCTTTAAGCCGTTGGACGCCGTTTTCTATGACTTTTATACCATAGTACAATTTTGGCAGTGTAGGGTATTCATATAGTTCGATATTACGGTTTTTAGGAAAAGACTAGAACCATATATTTTTTTAAATTTTATTAAAAAGTTTCAAAATACGTATATTAATAATATATAGGTATGCATATAAGGAAGATGTGCTCTTTTGGATCAATATTGCGTAAAATATGGTTAATGAGAGTATTCTCTTGTTTAATATTCCTTGACTTGATATTCAGCTTGCTTTTTTATCTTCTGTTTATCAATGATGGTAAGACCCTTCGTTTCAATCCTTAAAATAATATTAGGCATTTTTATAACTGTCTACATCTATAATTTTTACATAAAATTTGTCCAGTACACCTCCAGCAAACCCGGCGAGAAGTTGTTTGGCCATTGGGTGACTGTTGGGTTTACTACAAGTAAAAAGTATTTAAAATTCATATATGTTTTATTTTTTAGTTTTGTCTATTTCTTACCCTTTTCTGGGGCAATGTTTATTGTAAGTTCTGACAGCTGCATATGCCGCTACAGGTTGACATTTTTTAATTATTGGAAGAGCAGTAACATAAATAATATTGTATCCTACCAGCTCCAGCAATGAGCTCATGGGAAAGCTTTGCCTTGTATCCATCATCAGTTTTGTTAAATTCATCGTGATTCTTCTAGAAGTTATCAAAAAGACCCCTAAATAATAAGCATTGGTAAATGTTTGAAATTTAAGTAAATGTACCACAATTAAAGAGGCTCTTAAGAGCCTCTTTAGTTTATCAAATGAAGCCAAAGCAAGAGTTAACTTACATTCTCTACGGATGTTATGATATGTTATGTCTAGTTAGAAGTATGAAGGAAAGCCGGTCTAATATCATAGAGACTATTTATATTGATTTTTTTCTGGCAGTTGGATTAGGATCGTACCAATGTTTATGCTGATAAAAATATCCGTCTGTCCCTTTTTTTGTGAGTATTTATTCACCAAAAGATTTTTGTTGCCAATAACTAATATTCAAATCTTTTATTGGCTATTCTTTTTTAAACTTCTCGTTCACACTTACATGCTTAGTTACCCACATTTTTTTTTTTTTATATTTTTACAAGAAATCTAATAAATAATATAAAAATATTAACATCGAATAGATATAAGATAACTGGTATATATAAAAACAATTAATTAAAAAAAAAGAAAAAATACAATGCATATTCTTTCACTGAACTAATAAAATATGAAATCAGTAAATTTTAAAGACATAATGTACTTATTACTATACTTTGCATAATTTAAATTATTCAATGCAAATACTATTGATGCTTTTCTATTAAGAGAGTTGTCAAATATGGAGAAAGTATTGATACCAAAGAAAGAGCGAAATATCTACTATATAGTATCAAAGACAATGGTTTCCTGGCTTCCATTCTACTATCGGGAGTCGTCAAATATCCCGCTCTCACAGCCCACCAGGTCAGTTATCGCTGTCTTCTCCCATAGGCTTGGCGATACCGCGAGTTTTTATAATTTTAGCAATATTATTTATATATTTCACCATCTTCTTGTAGTTATTGCTGGTATATCCTTCTAAATCACGGTATTTACAACATGCTTGCTCACTTTGATTCTCTACTCTACTGATTGTTTTTAACTTTTTAAACAATTCTTATTTTTTTTCTCAATTACTCTATTTACTTTTCTCAATTATTATTATTTTATTTTTTCTCATTAATTTCTTGAAAAAAAAAACAGTATAGCCTGAAAACAAGTTCTTCTAGTGAAGTCTGATAAATTATGTATTTTTTTGTATTAAAATCTTTCAAGCGGCTATTTCTCGATAGTTACGTTTTAAAAAGACTGTTTCAACTGCTTTTTCTTTCTTCTTTTTTTATATTTAAGCGAAAACACATTTCAATCACTAATTCTTCGTGCAATAAGAAGTTACACAGAAATATCATATTTTCAATGCGCAATAGACTTACGTCATTCAATCGAACAGATAAGGTAGTTTATCTGATTCTTGGCTTTTTTAGTTGCGTACTTCAAGTATTCCCTTTTTGTGCAGATAAAATATATGTAAAAAACGCGGAATAAACAGTAGTAAGATATCATATGAATAGAAGATTAAGCCAGTTGCAAAGAAAAACTATGGGGCAGGTACAGTGAACGATCGAAATAATAAATGGCCAGTTTAGTGAGACAATGGGGTTATGATCGAAAAAGGTACCAAAAATTACTTTATTTGGTATTGTTACACTTTCTTTCTATTCTAAATAATCGGAGGCGTAGAGTAGTGGTGCATAAGTGTAAAGAACGCAACTCGGGAACAGTGTGAATCTTAATACACTAAGAGCTAACCTTTTTTTACTCATACAGCACTACGTTTATTCATCATGTTATTAACAATAGCAATAGTAATCATCAAATTAAAAAGTCGCGTATATACAAACAAGTGATCCCGGTTGGTAAATTTAGTAAACTTTTTTTTTTTCGTGGAATATACTTTTTTGATGTACTTTGCATGAGAATAACTTGTGTTTCGGTTTAAAAGACATAAATGTCTGAAACAAATAAGAATTAGAGATGAACATACAAAATATTCAAAAATTACTTTCCTAGTTACATCTACTTCCCCGCTTTTACATTACTTTCTGAAGAAAAAATCTTTTAGTAACGGGCAAAAACAAAGAAAATTCACGTAGAGCATCCATTACTTGTTTTTTAGCAAATTCTACATGACTGGAAAAAATGGTGCTTGGTATTTTAACTAATCCAATGCGTGTTTATATCACATGCACGGTTGTTTATTTATTATGCAAATTAAGGTAAAGGTACACAAAATGATTTAAAAGATGAACAAATAGCTTACAAAGTGAGTTAAATAAGAGTTGATAAACAAAGTGGTATTGAGTATTCTTAACACTTAAAAATATATTACGATACTTATCATCGTAATTTTATTAATATCAAAGGCGAGGGAAGCACTAAATGGAGTTTAATATCCATGTTAATTTAAACTCCAAAGTTAATTTATTAAAGTACTAAATCTTATTTCGGCTGGGTTCCTTAAACTAATAACCTGGAATCCAGGCACTTTTAAATAATATCTTCACGTAATAAAACCGACTTGCACAACTGTTCAGTGATGCTTTGTGTCTCCAAACCATTAGAAAATGCATTTGCTTAAGTATTGAAAATAAATAGATTAAAACACTATTTACGGCAGAAGTTTAAACATATGAGTATGCGCCGCTTGTATGAAAACCAGTGCATACTTTACGTAAACCTGGTTAAGCTTCTAAATGCGTAGATAAACGCGGTTAAATGGACAATACTCGATGTTATTTGTGTATAGTATCTTCCCTTACGTTGTTTCTGCTGATGGAAGATAATTGCTTTGTTTTATGGATATCTCTAATGTTTCTTTGTAGTTTGGTAATTTAAGGACACTCAGTATTATTCAATCAAAAAGAACAAAGACGACAGCGTTTTTTTTTTTTGTTTTTTTTTTACATTGCTTTATTATATTCAATATTTAAATTGGATTACAAAAACTTAAGATTTTTCAAAAAGCTTGGGTATAGGCTGCTTTGTTTAGATACCGTATTCCTCGTAGGCCTTCTGAGCCTCCTGTTCGGCGTGTCTCTTAGCCTTTTGCTTGTCAATGAAGTCAAGACCCTTGGTTTCAATCAATCTGTCCAAGGCAACACCGGCGAAACCACTGAAGATTTCCATAGCCTTAGCGTGGTTGTTAGGCTTACTATATGATAGGGCAGGTTTAATAAACGAGTATTTTTCCAACACCATTTAAAACTTACCCGTTCTTTTCACAGTGTTCGTTATAGGCCTTCATGGCTTCATAAGTGGCTATTGATTGAAAGGTTAGCGTTGCGAAAGAAATAACTCTAATGCAGTCAACTTACCAGCGCCAGCGATGACTTCGTGAGAGAGTTTAGCCTTGTGTTCGTCAGAAGTGTTTTCAACTTCTTCTTTGTGGGAGGAAAAGTGATCGAGAATGCCCCTAAATAACAATTACGCGTAAATAACAGAACTAAGAATAACCATATCAAAATCTGTATGAGCCTGCCCGGCTTTGAACACCAAATGACAGAGCAGAAGCATACCGATACAGATATCATAGAAATAGAAATAGAAGCAGCCAGCACAAATCAATACTTACATTGTTAATATATTTTTATTCTTATAAAAGATAAAGAAAATGAAAGGAGAAGAAAGGTATGGTAGGGTTTATATAGTTTTTACTTCTGGATATGAAGTCACACCAATGCCATCATGCGAATGATTTTGTTTTGAAAAACATCATACGAATGCTAATGAACACAGCGCGTACTGGTCAACCAGGCTTGGCGTTAACTGTTGAAAAAAGATATTAAATCACTTGTGTACTCAGAAGTAGTGACTATTGGCTAATATCTGAACTAAATAAGATTTCTATTACATTAATTTACTATTTTTGTTTAAACTACCGAGTTCGTGTGGCTGAAATGTTCTTTTTTTAGTTTATTTGCGCATAATTTCCAATTTTAGACAAAAATAGAGAAAACGCCGACATTTAGATGTATTTATTAGCTGGATTTATTCCATTTATACCATTCTAGGTTCAAAGTGACGTCTATGTATTGGTTGAAAACGCTTAACTTTTATATGATTACTTTAATTATTAGTTCAATGCAATTGAAGGTCGAGGCATATTTTTGAGACATAATCATCGTTGCATTACAATACTTTTTATTCGTTTCTTTCTTTCCTCTCTTCTTTTCGCATTTTAACACGGTGCTAATATATTGAAGCAGCAAAAAGAAAAGCTTGTTTATAAACCATTTATAGTTGTCTACAGAAGAAAAGTCCAAATATTAAAAAACAGGGGAGATATAGATATCATTTTTATTTCTTCTTTTTTTACTCTTTGATTCTGTTGGTCAGATCGTTATTTGCCTAATTAATTACATATTATAATAGTAAAGCAATATTAATAATATACTAAATTCACTTGTATTAAACAGTGATGTATTTCGGAAAGTCGGCTATATGGTTAGTCAGAAATAGTGGAACTTTGTGCCCTTGTTTTTAAATTATCACATAGGCGCATGTTCCACTATTTCCCTTTTTTATTTTTACAAAACAAAATATTTGAAAGAATGATTTTTTTTATCATGTAAATGTAAGGTTGTTCAATAAATACAATAAAATAAAACGCCTCTAAGTTTAAACAACTAAGAAATTAACAAATTACATGCAGCTAATTAAGAAAAATCGCCATTATTTTGTGTGTGTGAAAGCATTTTCGGCGTTTAAATATATCCTTTACTTGTTTATTAAAACGATCCATGGAAGAAAATGTATTTGTCTATTTACAACACAGAATGGAAGAGGAAAATTTACAAAATGAGAAATGAGGTACCAAAATTTTGGTGACAGGAGGTGAGATTCAAATCAAAAAGTATTCAACAGAGTGACTTCATTTTAATATTTTGTCAATCCACTCCTTTAGTTCCGAATCAATGACCGAAAAGGAAAAATACTCAGATGATTTTATCACTTTTGTTTACTCTTGAAGATTGCTTTTAATTTTTCTTAAGGTATCTCAGTTTGTTAACAGTGCAAAATAATATCTTTGATCAAATCACCGACGAATATATGATACAGAAGAAGTATACACATATTCCTGGTAGGTTTTGATGTTAAAGCGAGGCAATCCTCAAATTCTCACGTAAACTAACTTCGTAACGACGAGCGACTTCTGACCCAAGTAATGGTCATTTCCCTCTTTACTGCACTTGCTCAGGTCGATAATCCAAAATTAAGGCACTAAATGACAATGTTTGTTGAGGAAACCTTCACTACTGTAAAATCAGATTACCAGAAGATATCTGACCTCATGGAATGAAACAGTTGAACATGGCGAGTGGTTAAGTCAAAAATATTAATTAAGACTATCCTGTTATTCATATATCTAAAACCATTCAGTAAATAAGCTCTTCTAAGAAAAATTATATCCTATCATTAATTGTTACTGAACTTATCAGCGATCTCTCCATGTTTGTATTGAGACAAACATGTGCAGAAAACTACCTCAGTACTAATGTCATTGGAAACAATTGTTCCTATTTTATTTGGCTACGCCAGGTCGATCTACCCAAAATAACATTGAGAATGTTTGACAGCAGAATAATAATTTTCCTGTAGAAATTTCTAGTAGAATGAGAAGCTGTGAGTGAAGCATTTGATAGAATAGCATACTTTTCAGGAGAAAGATATGAGTAAATCAAGCACGATTTTTTTTACTAAATGTTAAAATAAATTGGATTAGCGGGACGAGAAGATACTTGAAAACGTATTACAAGAAAGGAAGGAGAAAAATAGAAATAAAAAACTGAGGTTAATGAAAATGTGTAAATAGCAAAAGATGCTTCTTGAAGCGATAAGAGAAATTCGCGGTCAGTTAAACAATTAATAGATCAAAACCATCAATCAAAATCCAATAAAGAGTCTTCAATAAATTTATTTTAAAACATGAACTGTATTAGACTTTGCTTAAAAGTTGTTTTTTCTTCTAATATCACTTCGATTTAGGTGTTATCATTGAGCTGGGCAAATCTTTGTTAAGATGTATTAAACTCAATAAGCCTCTCGTATTCGTCTACAGCATAAGTGAAACTATCAATGACAGTGCAAAAGCCATGCAATGCGTAGTCAGTGTAAACGAACAGGCTCAATTATTCTACTTACATCTTCTATAGAAGTCATGCTTCAAGGAACTTTTTGTGCATAGCAAGATAGAGAAAGATGCTCGATTAGATGCCTGTTCTTGGTAGAACCATGTTAAATTGAACTCCATGTTGTTGACTTGTGGTTACGTTGTGCATGTCAGCAAAATACGTTACTAAATCAGTAATGCTCAGATTTCAAATTTAGAATGACCCACAAGTGTGATATTCACTCATGCAAGTAACAAGTTTAACTTGTGTCGGGCTATTTAAGTTTTTAATTTCATCAATTTAATTAAGTGCTACCATTAAAGACTGGGTCTGTGTACCAATTGGTTCAACCACCTTTACTATTGCAAAAGGGTTAACACGAAAAATCAAAGGCATGTTATTTTGAAAACTTTCTTTTTTTTTTTTATTTATTCATATTTATAACCTTCTGATCGTATAGATAACAATAAAAGTAAAAAAAAAAATGATAGAAAATCATAAAAGGTTGAATTTAATTAAAGTTATATTTAAAGTTTTGATTAACTTTAAGGAGAGATATAAAATGTATGAAAAAAAATTAGGGAATTAACAGTAGAAAGGGTAAAGAATTATATTAGCAACGACATCAAGCCATTGTGAACAATATTGTACGAAGAGTGAATTTTAAATGAGGAATTGAACCCATTTAAGCTTCAGCCTTTTCGGAAACTCTCTCGTTGATAGAACCATCCTTCTGACCAGCATCATCGATGTTCTCGATCTGTCCACCAACCATGGTGCCAACAGCATGACCATCAGTAAGATTGTCAACAGTTTCGACAGTGACATCGGGAACAGTCCAGGCGACAACAAAGGAAAGGATAAGACCAACAGCGTTAAGGGCAAAGACAACACCAAGCTGGGTCATGTAGGCAACCTGATTGGCTTCAAGCTGGTTACAGACGGCAACAAAAGCGTTTTGGATAGTCTTGTAGAAACCACCATATCTAGCAGCACGCTCAGTGTCATTGGTCATGGTACCCATCAACCAGTAGGCGTAACCTTGGTAGATAGCATCCAAGAAACCGAAAAGGGCATACAAAATAGCAATACCAGGATAGCTAGAGTCATAAACATCAACACCAACATATCCTACAGCCTTAACAGATTCACGAGTAAATCTCTGTTGGATCTTAATACAGCCACTCCAGAGACAGACAGCAACAATAAGAGTGAAAGCATTACCGATCAAAGCACGAGTCTTACGAGAACCGAGCTTGTTGAAATCGAGGAGCCAACCGAAGAGACCAGCACCAATGATCTGGAAAAGCCAGTAAAGCAAGTTGTTCAAGGAACGAGCACGAAGAGTCAAGAATCCAGGACCATTGTAAACATTGAATTGGTAGGTATAGAACCAGTTAGATCCAGCGAAAAGAGGAATCAAAATAAGCATACGCCAATCCTTGAAGAGCTTCAATACTTCCCAAGCTTCACGCTTCCAGTTGGAGTACTTGTGGAGGGATACTTGAGAGCCATCGGCACGAATAACCTTGGTAGGGGGAAGAAGAGCAAGAGTCAACAAAGAACCGACAGCCATGATAACCATGAAAGCGATATAGGTGGAGAGCTTGACAGAAACTTTGGCATCCTTCCAATCATTACCAAGAGGGATAGCAGCACCAAGAGTAGCACCCCTATGTACCAATATGGTTAATATCCCTTTCCTTTTTTTTTTTATTATTATTGTGACTGTGCAACACTTACAAATTGAAAACCATCCAGAAAATAGCGAAAGCTTTACCCTTTTCTTTCTCACTAGGATAAGACATCATAATACCAGCCTGTGCAGTCCATAAGAAACCAGCACCAATACCAAGAATGGCACCAGCAGCGATGGTGAAACCGTAACTGCTTGAGAGGAAAGAACCGACATAAAGGACATAAGTAAGAGCAGCAGGAATAAGAACACGATGACCGAAGATATTGTAGCTGTTTAAATATAAATATTTTTATTTCAAAAGAAGGTTAGAATTCTACTGCTTTGTTGATCTGCTTTTTTTTTTTTTTTTTTCTCTTAATAATTCTTACACAGGGGCACCAATCAAAGAACAAACTGTGAATGTAACAGCTAAAGCAGTACCAGCGTTGGTGGCAGCTTCAGTAGAAGACTGACCTTGACCACCAATACCACTAAGAGCGTTATACATACCAGGACAACAGAAACAGATCATACCCACGATGAAGATCTGAAACTTCGGGTCACTATAGCGAAAGAAACGCATTTTTGAATAATTAAAAGCTTTCGATAAAACGGAAGTTAGGAAGTAAAGTAGTAAGTAGTAAGTAGTAAGTAAGTACTAAAAAAAAAGAGAAGAGTGAGAGGAGTTGGGGTTAGAAAAATCAAAATTTAGAAAAAAAAAGGGGTTTATATATAAGATTTTTTTTAAAAAAAGGGTTTCTGGTTTGAAAAAAAAAAAAAAAAAAAAAAAAACGAGAGAAGGAATAAGGAAGCCATAGTAACACCATCAGGAGATCAGGTTATCCAGGGTCCTAATGGCTAGCCAAACTGCGAAGACAAGAGGATTGGTACATAATGTTCCTCAGTGTGAAACCTCAGTGTTTATATCAGGAAGTATAACTAACGTACAGGTTTCTTTGATATATTACTTTTTCCCAAAGGTGTTCTCTCATTTGTTTTGAACACAATAAAATGATTACGTGATGAATTTGGTGAGAAAAAGGTAACAATTAGTGGCCCTTTTTTGAAACACTATCCTATCAGCACTCGTTATTCCTAAAATAACTTTTTTTGTGATCATTTTCACTATCTTTCGAAGATTACAACCTTTATTTTCTGTTGGCAATTATAATTACAAACCTCATGTTGGGTGGACCCTGGTCTTACAATAAAAAAAAATGAAGAGTAATTCTTAAATGGCGTTTTTTAGGGTAAGTTAATTATAGTTTTTAGACAAGCATAAATAAGCATTTTTCCTCTTTTCGGATATGATTTTGATGTTATTGGTGTGAGTTCAGCTCACTTGCCTACTTTTTTTGCCATTTTACATAACCACGCGACAAGTCCACAAAAAGCTATCATGCGACCAATCCTAACATCGTGTGTGCCGCCTTTATAGAAGTACCAAACCCTGAACCCTGAATCATGAATTCTTGAACTTCAATGATTTGAACCAAATTAGCTGACCTAATAGTTTAAAAAATATCATATAATTCTAAAAAAAAAAATGCAATGGCAACTCAAGATGCGTTAGCGCATTTTCTTAAAAAAAAGAAGATACCAAACCAATAGTTTTTTTTTGTTTATTTTTTATTTTTAGCCTTTTTGATCATAAAAAATCATTATAGTGTTAATTCTCGATTCCAATAAACTGCAATTTATAAAAAATACTTATTCTCAAGCGAACTACTATAATATTTTTCACTTAAAGTCACTTGTTTATTCACATAGTAACAACAAATTTGAAGAGAAAATTCAAACAAAAGCAAATGTCATGATCATTTTTTTTTTTTTTGGTTTTCGTTTCCCTTTCAACAATTCATGTGACAGATAAACTTTGTTCAAAATGTATATTAAGATCCAGTAAAATCGAATTATGTTTCCTGTTTTCAATATGTTTTCTTTTTTGTTTCCCCTTATCTCTCTCTCTTTTTTTTTTACAGTCTCAGAAGGATAAGCGATTTAATGAATTGTGTATTAAATGTATATTACTTGGTTTATGCTTAGAAAGGGAAAAAAAAGTTGAAAAGTCTGACTTGAGGTCTTGTGAGGCCCGACGTTACATTGACTTCCAAGATAAATGTATTCGTGTTCTACAAGAGCGTTACATTAGCAGAGCACAAGCACGATTTTGTTGTATACTTTATGTAACTCTTCGTGTTACAAAACTTACTCATTCTTTTTCTTTTTTTGATATCCTCCTGTCATACTTAAACAGAGTGAAGTGTATCAATTTATCAGAAGCTAGAATAAGAAAGAGATTAAAAAATACACAGACTTGATTTTTATTTTTCTATTTTTTTCATTACATTAATTTACCTGATTTAAACCATTGGCATCTTGTCAATATTTTTACCTCAAGCGAAGCATTTTTTTTATTTTTATTTGGTTAGTACTGAGTCTCAATACTAAATTGCGGATCAAAAACGTATGATGGCTTATATAATACACAGCTATCAGATATGCCATGACCCAAAGATAGCGATATCTTTCAAGTGGAATATTTTCTCTCTCTTAATAAACATCAACTTATGTTGGGTTTTTTTTTTTGCAATTCAAATGATGAATACCCATGTTTTGTCTTGTCGCTCATTTAAAAAAGTACCCCACATTTCTCTCATTGCCAGTTTTCCAAATTAGTGCCTCTCTATTCCTCGGAAGCGAGTCATTTAAACTACGATTTTAACAATAACAAAGTGCTTCTCGGCATGATGTACTATTGAAATATGTTCTAAATGTTCGTGAATTGAAATAAAAAATAGTTAAAGTAGTAAAATAGCTCAATAAACTGATTTTCAATTCCTCGAATAACTGCGAGTAAAACAGGGTCAATATTGGTGACACCACTCACAACTCCAAAACAGAGTTTATGAAATACAAAATAGCAATCATTCGGAGTTGGAAGAAAGGTAGGAACGACAATTGTAAGAAAAGCAGGAGAGCCAGATATGAGTTCGTTATTATGTCTAGTGTATAATTGTAAATATTGTTTTTATAATTGTAAGTTTCATTTAATAAACGAAAAAGAGAAATCTGCAGGACCATTTAGCGCCTTTATAAAAGTATTAAAGTAGAGGTTCAGTCAAAGTGTTCATTAATAAAAGCTGGTAAATGATTTCTGAGAAAAAAAGATTGGGGTTGGTACACATATCACTGATGTATCGTTTGCTTGATACTTTGCTTCCATCTATAAAATAAATAAAAAATGATATTAATATATTTAAGCTTATTACTCATAGAGAATATTAGCTAACAATTCCAGGGACGGATCATGAGATTTTCCTGATCAATATTCTTAGTATAGGGTTGGTCACTAAAAAAAAAAAGGATACATGTAAGGTTTTTTACAGGGCTTTGGGTCACACAATTATTTATGCTAATAATTTTTGAAGAAGATTATAAGGTTGTGTCTGGTTACATTCAACCTCTTAATGAATTTCTCAAGTCATCCTTCTCAAAACTTTCTTATTTATAATTGACATTATTGTGCTTTTTTCTTCTGACTCAACTTAGACTTTGTATAAAATAAGCTTTATAGTTATTAATATTTGAACTTTTTCAAAAGTCAAGGTCAGCGTTTCTTCGTGGTTTTTTTTCCCAGAGTCGAAATCAGAGAATTATCTAGACTTTTTCATAAAGAACCATTTCCGTCACACGGCATTTTCGATTGTTATGCTACACAAATATTTATCATTAGTATTTGTAGAGTAACAATGACAGTTGTAGAACCCAAATATTTCCTTTTTTCAATGTATTAAGCTTGTGATACCTTTATTATTTTTTTTTTACACACAAACCTTTATTTTTCATTTGATTTCATGATCCATCATTATTAAAGCTGATAAAATGGAAATGATATTATATTTATTTGTAACTACATTCACCTTTAACTAAAATGCACAAGTAAAAAAAAGAAAATAGGTAAATTTAAGAAGTAGTAAAGTCTTTTATCAACCATTATCAAAAATAGAAAATAAAAATATTACAAGTACAACTTTAGTTTCTTACATAACTTATAACCAGATCCAGTCACTAGAAGGGATGTTTCTTGTTTTTACTCTTAGAATTCACAGAGTCAATGATAATAAGATATTATATAATCAAATGCGACATGTAAAACAATAACATAATCCGAATGTTTACAGCGGTTCTTTTCATTCAAAGAAATTGGTACCACCTCTTTTTTTTTCTTCTTTTTTGAATGAATTGTAGAATAGATTCCCATATCCTTTTCTCTTCTTTTTTTTTTTTGCATAAAAAATATTAATAGCAATAATAACTTTATATTCTATTTTTTTTAACAAATAATATATGCGATGAAAATAAACAATGATGATTTTAAAAAGTACGACACTTGATTTCGACTTGATTTGGATTCTACATGTATAGGCGTGGCTTGAGGGTGGGTAAATTTTTTTTTGATATCTGGTAACTGTAATAAGGCATTATTTGTGATGAGCGGTGGTATATTGTTGGGTTTTTTAATAGTAGAATAACCTATCTCTTCAAGAATTCTAAGCAATAAAGGACCAATCGGACCATCACCTCCACCACGTTTGACCGCATCGTCGAGAGTCATGCCTCGATCTTGCATGTATCGCATCAAAAAGTCTTGTTTATGTGTATATTCCTCATAAGCTACATGAGATATAGATGATCCTGGTTGGAATGGTTTTAAACCCGTTTCTAACAAAATAACTTCGTTTTCCTCCGATGGAAGTATCACGCCTAATGAATAAGCTTCAGTAGAAATAGTGTTCATCTCGAGTGCGGGATAAAAATCAGGGGATTCGAGTAATTCAGTTACATTATTAGCTTGGATGCGATTCAATTGTTTTGTAATACTAGAAAGTGAACGCGTTTCCGTAATATCGTTGTTTTCATCGTAAAATAAAATATGGATTAACCTATCCATAGCACTTTCCACGAATTGGTTTGTATGAAGCGCATTTGATATGGGGTTGACCAACATAATAAATTGGTTTGCTAAAAAGGGACTTGGGTCGGGTGTTATAGCACCAGTTGACAGATACTGATTCCATCCCGAGAAAAAACCAAGACCATGCATGAATTCGTGCTATTCTAAACTTTTAAAAAACCAAAAAAAAAATAAACATTTTATTTTACTTACTAGAATAACAAAAGCGAAGTCTGCTTGGTTTGACTTTATAGCTACATCATCTTCCTAAGTAAATAAAAATGAAGTTTTAATGGAAAATATTACTTTCTCGTCTATAAGACAGCCATAAAGCAATCAAATACCTCGAACCAAAATGGAGCATCAGCATTAAATACACTAATGATATCATAAGGAAAATAACTTGGATGATCGGACAAGTCAAATTGCTTTACTAATGCCTGTGGGTGCAGTCTAGATAAGCCATCCGTGTTGATCAAAGGGATAGAACGAGTTGGTGATGAACCACCCAACGTCATCATTCCCTTATTACATTCAGAGCCCATTTGGCAAAATGACATGAGCGTAGCATTGACTCTTACAGGCTCTTTAAATAGGACAACACTGGAAATAATCTGAGCTGCTTTTTCAAAACTTCTCTTCGCCTTTTCACAGGTTGAATTTGGTACATGGTAACATTGAAAGGTAATATCAAAAGAGGATGATGTATTTGCAGTTGTACGTTTTTCCAACTGTATTTGTTGAGGACATGGATTCCATTCTCGGATCCACGTTGTTGAAAAGTCTACTGTATCAAGACATTGTATCTGTGTGGATACATCGGATGCAGTAGATAAACCTCCGAAAATAAAAAAGAGTAGAACAAAGAAAATCATTTCCAGAAAATAAAATAAAATCAACAATTTAAAGGGAAAAAAAAAAGAAAAAGAGAATGTAATTTATTTTAATTTTCCTTGAAAAAGATCTTTATTCAGCTCAACGATAACAACAACAACAACAAAAACGGATGTTTATGAATTGTAAAATAAGCTATGAGCTAATGTTCCTGCTGGCGGCATAGAAACAGGGTCGCTCTTTGAGCTTATTGCACTATTTGTACCACTACTGCCAGGGCTCTTCTTCTGTTCCTCTTCCTCATCTGAACTAGGAGATCTCTTTTTCAACCGAGGTACACTTCCGCTACTATTAATCCTTCTCATGCCACGCTGCTGCAATCTCTTTGTATACTCTGTTGCTGTAGCATTGAATTCCAACTGCTCACTACCTTCATAGCCAAGTTCGCTCATTTTAAAAACGAGTGAATCATCATCGTCCACTAATGATTGGCCTGTGCTGTACCTCTGTTGAAGAGCAAGAGGTGGTGAAGGTGCAGGTTGACGATTTTGAAGTACCATAGGCACAAGTTCTTTCTTGTCTATGGAAACTTGGTGATGCTGCTGATGACGTTTTGAATGAGCGGTTTCTTTATTGTAATCAAAAAAGGGTGACAAAGGAGGTGGAGGTGGAGGAGGTGTTGGTATAAGATCCTTTGGAGATTCATTCTTTGAAAGGGAAGCGATAGACTCAATAGTATGAAGTGGAGATGGGATCGCTGGTTGATTCAAGCCCTTATTGGAAGAAGAAGAAGAACCATAAGAATGTTGGCTCATGTTTGAATAATAATCTGAGGTTGGATTTTGCTGATTCAATAGCATTGTGTCTGATAGTGTATTATGCGTCTCTTGTAAATTCCTAAAATGGGATAAGGCCCTCTATTTGCCATAATAATAATAATAAAATAAGCTTTTTATGCATTATGAAACACACACACATTTGATCACTCTCTCTATATAATACTTGCCTTTGATTTGTAAATCGAGTCATTAGCAAAGAGACTGCTATGACTTTCTGCTATAATGGATGGCTGATAATCACTATTTTGGAATAACTTCAAGTCCTGTTTTGAACCAATAAAGCGCATAAAATCCTCGAGATCTTCATCCTCTTCGGATTCCTAATAATAAAACAGTCAATAACATTCATATAAACTGCTATTTCAACTGATGATGACTGACCAAGTAAATCGAACTATGGTCACTTGTGCGTGACAATCTTCTCATCATACTGATTCCACTCGTGTCACCTGTGCTAATCCTATTAGGACTGCTGCTTTTATATTTCTCAAAACTGGATGAAAATTCCCTCTTTCGACCAAATGATCCACTTTCCAATCTTGATTTATCAGGTGTTTGTGAACGAGAAGTAACTAAGGTTTGATAAAATGAAAATACAAAGGAAATGTTAGTTCAAACAGATATGGCTTATGTAAAGGAAGGTTTTTTTTTTTTTTTTTTAAAAAAAAAAAGAAAAATACAAGTTACACATTAATTCAGCTTGTGGCGAGGATGATAAGGAGGGTGACTTGAACGGAGACACAAAGGCTGTTGATAAGCGTCTCTCGGTAGAAGTCGAAGTCTTCATCCATTGCACACTTCCTCGGTAAGGTTTATCTGTGGTTGTTGATTCATGCGCTGTCATGATGGCAGGTAAAGAAACAGGTCTAGTCGACTGTATGCCTGATTTTTTTAGATGTTTTTGTAAAAGAAATACTTGCAAAGCTTTACCTCTTTTCTCTGTTCCTGATATGGCCTAAAGAAATCTTCTTCAATATCAACACCACCTATTGGTAATTCATCCTTTATATCAAATTGACAGTTCTCTCGATACAACAATTTGAGTTTAAATGTGCTGAATACTAATGTCAATATAAACAGCCATATTTTTATAGTGATTATAATAAGTACTTACCCCAAAGGTGTCACTACATCTGTTAACTCATAAGACTGTATTTTATCTGAATTCGACATTGCTTCACCTATTTTACTAGCCACTTTAGTATAATCAACTCTTCATTCCATCATCACCTTTTACCTATTGATATTTCATCAGAACGATGTGATAGTTTTGTAGAGAGTCTGTAGCTTAGCGTAGATTCTAAGCTTACTTTATTATATAGATTGTAAGTGGGCAATAATCTGACCAATGAGTGCAGAGATCGAAAGAATACAATTGAGCGTTTATACAGATTGGGCAAGTCAACTGGGAAATCAGGCAAAGGATGACTATTTTCCTTACTTTTTTTAGCGACACAAGTTTATAATAATGATGACGATAATGATAATATTTACTTTAATGTAAGTGTCCATGTTTCCATTACCACCTTCTTATCTGTTGAGAGTATTTCTAATAAGAGCGGTGGAGGTGGTGCTTCTCCTTCCTGTTGATTTTTAATGAATGACTTCCAATACCTTGTTTCTTCTCTTATTTGCTCACTATCCTCTGTAGAGATATTAAACTAAATACAGCATCAGCCAAAACAGTAATAATAGTCGGTATGTATTACATTACCCACTTGTTCAGCTTGCTTTTCCCTTTGGTGCTATCTACTGGAATTCTTGACTGGATGATGATTTGAACAGTTTTTGTATAAAAGTTCTTTGCGGATATAAAGAGGATGGGGTTTTTAGTGAAAAGGATCATAAATATAAAATGATATATAAAAAAGAGTTACTTGAATGATTTGCTCCAGTTTTGTGTTCCGTGTGCTTGACGATAGCGACCCAGTTGAAGTCAAAACAGGTGACTTTGAAGATCTATAGTTTGTTCGAGTTGTGTTTATAAAAGGTGGACGGGACGACATGAGAACAGAGGCTGATGGCGAGAGTGAAGAAGAAGAAGAGTTGAGTGAGCTCTTTGATAAGCTACTTGAGGTAAGAGGAGGGTCAGGTGGCTTGTTTTGTTGTATAAAGGAAGGAGATGAGCGAGTCATTGTGTGATCAGCTTTACAAGAGAGAAAGAGATAAAAGAAAGAAAAGAAAGAAAAGGGAAAAAAAAGGGGTAAAACGAAGGAGAGAGCAATATGCTTAATATGTGACTTTTTAATTATGCGAGTGAAATTGGTAATAAAAAAAGTTACCTATCTCTAGTGCTTATCTCTCTCTGTCTCTCTCTCTCTGCCTCTCTCTCAATATAATGGAATACATTTCTTTTATTGCTATTTATAGTATTTGAGTATAGACAATTACTTATTATTATTATTAAATAAAGAGCAATCATTGATAAATTGTGAAGTGGTAAATTGATCATACTAAGGAATAAAGCTATATTTTACATATGTAAAGTACGATAAGAAATCTACATTTTAGATGTTATTTCGCTATATTTTTTACGATTCGTACTATTTTTCTTTCTTTGTTCGTATAGAACTGTTGGTATCATGCACAAAGTGTCTTAGCAACCACAGTACTAGAGAAACAAGCAATCGTAATATATAAGCATTCGAAGATGATATGTGTTTAAACTAAAGGATGCCTATTTTGGCTAAACGATAACAACATGGATAATTGAAACCTAAATGCTGCTTATTGTCGTATATAGACATAAGTACAAGTTACAGTATTTTACAGCATGAATAAATGAAATGTCATTGGACTTTGGGCACTCACTTTATTTAAATATGCAAGTTAAATCCTTTTGAGAATAATGGTAGCTATTAATTCCATTTTGAAAGCAAAAAGACACTGTGGTTTATCTTTCTTTTTGAATTGAATCAGTCCTGAAGTAAGAGTACATGCTGTAAATGAATGGAGATAGCATCGTCCAATCTTTTGCAATAGACTCTCGGAAAATTATTAATCTAGTTATTCCAAAAAAAACAAAACAAAAAAACTATATATACATTGATCTAAAGATAATAGGGCTCTTATTGAATATATCTTTCTTAAAGAGGTTAGTGAGAATTAGAGTTTTGTTGGTGAGAAATATATGTATGACTATATTGAACTTCATTTAAAAACAGAAAGCATGCATCTATTCACCTCGTACGCCTTTATTAGCTCTGTTATTTATAAATTTTATAATGAACTGAGAGTAAGTTACGGCAGTTTAGAGTACTCCAGCTTTATATAAATCACAATGTATAATGTAATCACTATATTGAATGGTGTCATTTTGTTAAAAATTTTATTTTCAAGTTATGAAAAGAAAAAATGAATGAGAATATATAAGAGGATTGGGTGCATGTTTGTTATCTAAATCGATGAATTACAAAAAAAAAAGAGGAAGGGGGGGAATGTATATAATTTTTAGTTTACTCAACAGTAACAGACTTGGCCAAGTTTCTGGGGAAATCAACATCAACACCCTTCAAGATGGCAAGATGGTAAGAGAGCAACTGGAGGGGAATGATGTTGACTAAACCTTGTAAACAATCGCTGGTCTTGGGAACCTCGATGGTCTTGTGGTTCTTGGTCAAGTTTTCATCACCAGTGTTACAGATAATGATGGGGTTACCCTTACGAGCAGTGACCTGTTGAAGGGCAGATTGAACCTTGGGGTAAAGAGCATCCTGGGTCATGATCAAGAGAATAGGCATATGCTCATCAATCAAAGCCAAAGGACCGTGCTTGAGTTCACCAGCAAAGATACCTTCACTGTGCATGTAGGAGATTTCCTTGATCTTCAAGGCACCTTCGAGACAGGTGGCATTTTGGTAACCACGACCCAAGATCAACAAACTCTTTTCATGACCCAAGGTATCGACAGCCAACTGCTGGAGCTTAGGATCGGTGGCGAGCACTTCCTTGATGTGACCAGGCAAGCGGTAAAGACCTTCAATGATTTCCTTGCGTCTCTCGGTCTTGGAGGTGGTATCTTGAGAGAGTTGAAGGGCCATCATAACAAGGGCAATATATTGGGAGGTGTAAGCCTTGGTAGAAGCAACACCAATTTCAGGACCAGCGTTAATATGAACACCACAGTGAGTTTCACGAGAAATGGAAGAGCCAACAGTGTTGGTGACACCAACACAGAGAGCACCACGTTCCAAACAGTAGCGCATAGCCAAAATAGTATCAGCGGTTTCACCAGACTGAGAGACGAAAATGCAGACATCATCACGGAAAATGGGAGAAGATCTGTCCAAGAAGTCTGAGGCCAACTCAGCTTGTGTACCGATTTCAGTCAATTCTTCAAAGATGGAGCGTGTAGCCAAGCAAGAGTGGTAAGAGGTACCACAAGCAATGAATATAATACGGCGGGCACGACGAATGATTTGAGTAAATCCACGAAGACCACCCAAGGTGACCTCGCTGTTCTCAAAGTTGACACGACCACGCATGGTGTTGACAACAGATTCAGGTTGTTCATAGATTTCCTTTTGCATAAAGTGGTCAAAGGAACCCTTCATGATCTCTGCAAGTTCAATCTCCAAGGTCTGGATAGAACGAGTAGCAGAGGTGGTATCTTCCTTGGAACGACGAACACGATGAATGTGGAGTTCTAAAAAAAAAAAGTATGTCTGAGTTTAAACGCCCATATATATATGATTCTATTTATAACCTACCTCCATCAGCAATATGAGCGATATCATCATCTTCCAAATACAAGACACGCTTGGTGTGCTCGACAATAGCAGAAGCATCAGAGGCCAAGAAGTATTCGATGGGTTGAGGCATACCATCTTCACTCAAGAAGGCTCTAGACTGAGAGCGGTTCAAGGCAGGGCGAGCCATATCTTGTCCCTCAACAGATGTAACTAATTGATTGATTAATTAAAGCCAATCATTTTCACACTCCTCTTTTACTCCTTATAGTTTATATATACTTACAGGTGTTGTTTGTATCAGTGGGGTTACCGTATTCAACGTCAACAAAATCAACCTTGAGCTTCTTGGCAGTCTTTACACCAACCAAAAGAGGGGAACCGCGGCGGGTAGCAACAATCTCATTGGGGAAATGAACACTCTTGAAGATAAAGGCATAAGAACCTTCCAACTCCTTAACGACAGCCTTGACAAGTTCAGTGAAGCTCAATTCCTTGTTGTGGGAGTCATAGACATACTTTGTCAACTTGGCGACACATTCAGTATCGGTATCACTCTCAAAGACGTAGCCCTTCTTTTCAAGTAAAGTCTTGATTTCCTTATAGTTTGTGATGATACCGTTGTGAACAAGAGTGAACTCGTTGGTAGCATCTGATCTTTGAGGATGGGAGTTAATCTGAGAAGGTTGACCGTGAGTAGCCCAACGTGTATGAGCCATACCACAGTGGCTGACAAAAGGTTGTTCAAAATCAAGAGGCTGTTCATCGACAAGCTTTCTCAAGGCAGCAACCTTGCCGACCTGCTTCATGATAACAATATCGTCGTTCTCTCCATCAACAGAGAAACCTATTGTATATCAGTCAACAACTTGTTTATTTTTGGATCTGATGTATATTAAAAACTTACCAGCAGAGTCATAACCTCTATATTCCAAACGAGAAAGACCGTTCAAAAGGTTATCGCAGATCTCGCGACGAGACTTTTCGCAAAGGAAGTTACAGTAGCTAATAACAATGAAATCAATGAGACCTCTATTTTTTTTTACAACTATTTTATATATATTTACCCAAAAATACCACACATTGTTTATAATTAGGAAATATAAAGAAGAAAGAATATGAGTAGAAGAAGAAAAAAAAAAGCAGGAAAAAGCAAACTAATTATTGGCTCTTTTATACATAACGCCAAAATATCAAGGTCCGGTTCCGCGGATCCAAATCGAGCTCAACTCGCCCCGCGGCCAAAAAAAGCATCAGCCAAAAAATAAAAAATAGATTCCTCGGTCTCGATCTATTAATAAACTTACACACATAATTCCTCCTCCTCCCCTTTTTTTTTTTTTCTCATTCTAATTTTAAAATAGCGATTATAGTCATATTTCCTTTTTGAGAAGTATTGAAGATGGTTTACTTGTGTAGTGTTCTTTTTTTAAAGAAGGCACGTTCATTTACTCAAGTTCCGATTTATCAAAAAGAAATCACTATTTTTTTGTCTTTTTTTTTTTACTTTTTGTAAAGGAACAAGCATTGTAATACATTTCATTTAAGATTGACGTCAATTAATTATACAAAATAAATCGCGTTAATTTACATTATTTATTATATATTTTTTGTTTTGGCGTCTACCAATGAAGAAAATTCGTTTTCTATCAAGCACATCTGACTTTAAACTGATGCTTAAGTTCATATATGTACATCATTTTACTGATAACAACTTCGGCTTGTTGGATTGGGACGATGCATCACTTTTTTTTTGGTTTTTTTTTTTGTACATTTGATTCCTTACATACGCATATTTCATCTGAATATGAGTTTGATTGGATAGCTTGGTTGGGTTTGAATTTTGTGACTTTTTACCATTTGATTTTATTATCTTTTGGCCAAGGGTGACCCTCTAACAACTACTGATTGTTTGTTTGATAATACACGCTATGGACTTTTCGCAATACACTCAGGCCGAGCAGGCACAAATTGCTGCCATGATGGAACATAAGCAGGTATAGAAAGAGGAAGAATCATATAAATGGAATGAGGAAAAGGAAAAGTGTACGTTGGATATTTGAAAGGTTGACATTATACAACATTAGATGAAGGATTCAGTCAGTCTTTACAACAACTTGGTCCAAAGCTGTTTTATGGACTGTGTTAATGACTTTTCAACAAAATCTTTGACCACAAAAGAAGTACGAATGATCATATTTTGCGGGGGGGGGGGAAGTGATAAATAGTAACATGTCTTTATGGTTATTAGGAGGGTTGTCTTGGAAAATGCGCAGATAAGTTTTTCAAACATTCTGAAAGAATTGGTCTTCGTTTTTCTGAACTGCAAAGTGTAAGTTTGTGAACTAGAAACTGATTTGCATAGCATATTCATCTTTTGTATTTTACTAGGCAAATGCTGGACAGCAATAAAGAAGAAGAAAAAGAGTATATAAGATAAAAGATTCTGTAAAATATTATTATATAAATAGAGTGACATTTCTATTTCGTTTATAATGAAATAAAAAGTGTGTAAAAAGGAAGAGAATAGACTTTTTGTAAAGTGTTAAATCTTAGTGTAACTCCATGTCATTATGCACGCTTGACACGTATCTTTGAAGAAGATAAATAAATGAATCTCGTGTTATTTAGTGGTTCAAGCTCTCAAAGTACATATATATATGGATTAAACAAAAAGAGACCACTTGCTAAACGTGGTCTGATATAATCTTTTTTTAAACATGAGATTTATCAACTTTTTGGGTAAAACGTAATTATAGAAATTCTTAACGTATCACAAATAGCACAAAAATAACAAAAATAACTCCACATCAAATATATCAAAATAGAAGATAAGAATATGATACAGAGCCAATGGTCAATGTTGACGAGATCAGGCTAGAAGGGTGGAATAATATATAAACATAGAAGAACCTATATATTCGTGTTGTTTACTATCGGATAAAAGACAGAGTATAATTCAAGTGCTTTAAATCAAAAGATTAAATACATACCGAGTAAAACATTTTTTGAATTCCGCGGGATGGAAAAGAAAAACGTCAACGGTTTATGTAATATTGTAAACATGACAAATGGTGTATCTTCCAGCTGCTTTGATTAAAGTATATAAAGGCTGGTAAGTTTATTTAGTTAAAGTTGAGTAAATCTACTTTTATTGATTTCATTGGCAGCTACTAATTGGTTTGATTGTTCTAATTTGTGTATTATATCCGATCTGGAATATTGAATTGTACAACCATTCTCTTTGAAAAGAGCTTTTCATCATTAATACCATTGCAAATTGGATTCTAAGAATTATATACTAACGAACTATCTATTCGAATCATATGTATACGTTATGGCTGTTTTATATATGGGTATGTAATTGTATAATTGAGTGCATACATATACATATACGTCCAAAGGAATCGAGAAGATGCGATACTTTTATAAAAAGACACGCATTATATAATGTTACTAATAAACATTTTATCCCGCTTTGTACTCGTATTTCAACTCATCACTATGTTTTCTAGTGGTTTCTTTCATCACCGAATTCGTGATTCAATATCTTATTCCGTACCTATATTAAACAGTTTCTGTTGCTGCATAATAGAATTAGGTTGCGTTGCCTGCTATAATCTTAATATTTGGATTATCACCTGCTTCTACAGAGTAGTTATATATATATATATATATTTAGATCTACACTTGTCTCTTTGATAAATTTATCGAATTCCTATACCTTTGTTAGTGCGAGTAAAGCAAAGCATTATACATATGAAGGAGGTAATCAAGGAACCATTGTATATTCTCTACATTGATTGGATTTTTATGCAGGAATAATATATCTTCATTGGAGTCTGGCGGATAATAGGCTTTGCCATTTTCATTTTCCTGAAAAGATAATCATACAGTGGTTTACGTTTAAAAATCAAGATTTCCAAAACTTACAAACCCCAATTTTTTGATTTTTAAATACAAAAACCACTGTGTTGGCTGAGTGTCAATTTTGGCTGGTGATAACTGGGAAAATCTGCTATTTCTTGGCCTTGATTAAACTTCATAATCGATATGCAACTGTTTAGCTCCAATTCAGAAGCGGAACACTTCAAAAGATCGAACAATGTTAATTTTTTAAGTGCTTATTTCAAAAAAAAAAAAATGACGTGAGTTGAGACTTGATAATTTTATTTGAGAGTGAATTACTACTATGTGAGAAAATTGGTCCCTTTGAGTTTCAATACTGTGTAAAGATCCACTGCGCAATGTATATATAATAATATCGCTGTCTTTTAACTTGTAAGCCAATATTGTACATATAAACTTATACGTGGTTTATTAAGAAAAAAAAAGTTGTACAAAGGAAATAAGCTATTTGAGCGTATTTCAGTGTTTTTTCCTTAAGCGCTTTGATGGATTCTCATTTCAAATGGCACATATTCTACGTTAAGCTTCCAAGACGAATATAGTTAGCTTTTTTTTTTCATAAATGGATTACACAAACTATCATGCATATCATACAATGATATTCACTTTCTAAAGGAAAAGGGAAAAAGGATAAACTAAAAAAGGTTTGAGCAATGTGGTGAGATAAAGGAATGTCTTTGTATGGTCATTTATGATGTTTTAAAACTCAATAAAGCAGAGATGAGAAAAAAAACACAATCTTTGCTTTAGTAAATGTACAGTTCATTACTGCTCATATATACTCTAAAGGTATATACCCGCACAGTATGAGTGTATTTGATTGGAAAAATTAAAAAATATATGAAAGGGTACAATGCAATAGAAAGACAACAATAACAGAACCATTGTTGAGTGATAACTTTATTGGTCAAAAGAATACATTATTAATCACTGAAAAACAAAAAATCTTGTGCTTACCAAAACAGAAACAAAATCCTTCATTCACACACACACACACACACAAGATGGGAGGGAAAATGTTAGTTATACATACATATATACATTCTAATTATTAATATTATTGCTTTAACCAATAACTTACCCGAGGTATAGTTCCAGGAAGGAGCGTGCATCAGGTCCGAAGACCTCCGTCCCCGCATTGTGTACAAATGGAGGTGGCAGTGGAGAACAAAAACTAGCATGTAGAGTAACAAAATTGTGGCCAAGTGTAACAAAATTGTGACCAAGTGTAGCAAAACTGTAGCAAAACTGTAGCAAAACTGTAGCAAAATCGTAGCAAAGATGGGCCTACATTCAAGCCGGTTTAATAAAGAAGACCTTTTCATTCATTTCGTTACCAAAAAAGTTATACATATCTTTTTTTGTTAGTTTTTTTTATTGTAGTTTTTTGGCTGGCGTATACTATCCAAGCGTTATTGGTATACTACCTCTCCTTCATGCCATGTACTAAATAATACTTACATTATTCTAAAGCAAAGCTCCCCGGTTATGTCGTACTAGTCATCGATCCGAAGAGAGTCGTAGAAGAGGTGTAAAGAAAAGAAAAAAAAATCATGCATGTTTTTATCATTTACGATTAAAAAAAATGGCGTTTCGCGTAAAAAAAAAATTGAACAATACAAATATGATGAAATGACGTGTTCAATGATTTATGCATTTTGTTTTGTTAAGAAAAATTTATAAGAACAAGAAGAGATAGTAAATATATCCATTCAATGTGTTCTATCTTTCATTTCTCTTTCATATAATCGCTACTTCTTTTTGTCTTTATAATAATTTTTGATATTTTTTTTTTTATTGACGTGATAAATTAATGCAAGAAAAACACACACACACAATTGTGTGTTAAATATTAAAAAGAAAAGGAGTAGAGTAAGAGCCTCTCAAGTCAATGAGCAGTAATCGCTTATTTGACATGTCGAAAACAGATACAATTGAGAATTTGTTAATTGTCTCAATATATTTCACAAGATTGTCCCACTTTTGTAATAAATAGATACCATAAGGTTATGAGATAGACCAAAGATCCATTCTCTTCTTTTCCTTGACATAATACCATATCTGTGATCTATGCTAACTACCTCATCAAAATATTGGCTATTTGAAAACAAAACAAAAAAAGACATAGACGACTAAATAAGAATCGATATATATATTTTATATATTATAATTATACTAGAGTAAAAGATAACACATTATGAACAAACAGGCACAAAAAAGAACAGATCTCTTCGGAGTAAAAAAATAATGGAAAAAAATCAATGTACCAAAATTTTAAGCAGCAGAAAAAGTTGGTATCCAGTGTCAAAAATTGGTATCCCAAAACTGGATGAGATATTACCATATATGACTATGTTTTTATGGACCATGATTGGCCAAAATATTCTGTATATATAAGAAGTAACCTTGGTTTGATTACCGGATTACTTTCCTACTCACAAGAACGAGCATCCGTTTCCAAGTTGAATCTATTTGTAAACCAAGGTTTGTTGGTTTTTTTTTGCAACTTATTCAAAAATAGAATACTTGTTATAAAGATATTTAAAAAAATTTAATTACTTCGCGTTCCTGGCAACTTTGTGTTGTGAAGATAAGTATATTGTTATTACCGAAAGTATAATCTTGGCAAGTATCAATATCGATTATAAGCTCAAAAGATGAATATCATTCTCTTGAATATAAGCAAGTTGTTTAATACGAGTGTATATTAACAAGTTTACAGCTTTATACAACAGATTTCTCTTGTTAAATATATATTCGTAAAAAAAAAAAAAAAAAAGATAACTTGAACAAAGGCCAATCCTGATCCATACTTTAACATTTCATATTATCAGCAAAATAATGGCTTTACAAGTTATTTCCTCGTTAATTTCCATGTCTATTTGTCTCATCCCTTCGACCAACTAGGCCCTGAACAATGTCTATAATCTCCCTCTGAGAAGCGAGTAATCTATTCATTCTCTCTTCATCCATTCTTCTCCTGGCCATGTAACGTTCCTCAAATTCCTCCATATCAGCCTTACGCTTTAACCTCTCTGAAGCTGTACGCATATGCATTTCCTCAAAGAGAGCTCTCGTGTTTCCAATATGCTCACGATTTGCCTCTCTGATAGAATCCACCATTTGAAAAAAATGCATATATCCTGGTGGTGCTATATTGGTATAATGAACGCCAGGCTGATGTCCTGGTTGCTGCTGTTGCTGCTGTTGTTTCTGTTGTTGTTGTTGTTGTTGTTGTTGTTGTTGTTGTTGTTGTTGTTGTTGTTGTTGCTGTTGTTGCTGTTGCTGTTGTTGCTGTTGTTGTTGCTGTTTTTGTTGTTGTTGTTGTTGTTGTTGTTGTTGTTGTTGTTGCTGCTGTTTTTGTTGTATGGGAGTTTCTACCATCGTTGTTCGTTGGACTTGTGAGTCAATTTTGGTATTATTTGCTGATTTGCTTGCTGGTTTGGAGGCTTTCTTTATTGCACAGTCACCGTGATTGACAACTTGTTCCTCAAGTTGCTGGCGAAATATATATAAATCAGAGGTGTATTTACCGCTGTCAATGACATCCTCTAAAGTCAGTGGTTTTGTTACAGGTCTTTGATCATCCTCTGTTATTAAGTGCTGCTCAGCTTTCGCTGGGGAGGTATTTGGAAAGGCAGCCTTGTCTTCTTTTAATATCTCTGCCATGTCATCAAAGTATGGCCACTTTTTACGCGGATGGGTATTTGGTGTCTTATTTGATATTGCTGTGATGTACATGTCTTGAAACCCCTTTTTCATTTCGGCCCACTTGTCCTTCATTTTTGCTTTAGTGACAAAGGCTCTAAACGTATCACTTCCAATGTTATCCTCCTCAAGTTTTTGCTTGAAGAAGGCAAATGCCTTATCGTACATGATGCCTCGAATTCTATTTTCTTTGCATCGAAACATTGGTGTATATATGATACTCATCACCTTGAGAAGCAACCTTGTTTCTGGTTCACTCCATTGAAGTACTTTGGGTGCCTCGTCTGCCATGATAACCATACTTTGATTCATTCCAGGCGTGGCGTTATCGCTAAAATTTTCTGCACCTTTATTGGAGAAGGTTACCTGCACAAAAGGATCAACAGTTTTGTTCTTTGGTTTAGGCATTTTTCCGCAAGTCACTGAGAGTGAAGACTAAAAAAAAAAAAAAAAAAAAAAAGAAGAAAAAGGAAAATGATAAAAATTACAAGTTTTTTTTTAACACAGCTTTTATTTTGATGTCGTGATTTTATATTCCATTTTTGGAAGCGTTTCCAGCGTCACAAAGACCAGGGTCATATTTTGTATAATTTTTATTACCAAATATAGACAACCGGTCTTTCTCTTCACGAAAACTGGTGTTTTACATGAATGTAAATAACGACTATTCAATCGAACCAAACTAAATATATTCCTATTTTTTTTTTAAAATATATATATATATATAGCAAAAAGACTCCAAATAGAGCAATGGGTGTTTTCAACTCATAGATGTAAGTATATTTAGCAAAAGTAATGAAATATCAAATACCAGACCTCTTTCCTTTTATGGTTGAATAAACCAATAAAGGCACTTTTTATTTCAAAACAAAAACCTATTCTATTATTCAATATCTCTCTCTTTTCTATTTACACACACATAGATAGATCCATGTATCTATTATATTCATACTATAAACCACTTGCCATTATTTCTAGATTAATTTTCTATTTGTATTCTATTTTTCAAATATTTTATCAAAAAAAAAGTCAAATGAGGAGTATAATTACATGCAAAAAAATAAGCCTGATTATTTTATTAGTTGCTCTATTAAAAGCAAATAAAACAGTTTAGTCATTGTAATTCAAAATAGGCATGATGAATATATAAATACCTTTAAACCATTATAAGCCTTTTCTAAAGAAGCAAATTCATCTCCTCCAACATCTGACGGTGACAGTTTGAATGCTATTAATAACTGTGCGACATATTTGTGTGCTTGTGGCACATCAATGGTCAAGTCATCATAGCCTTCCATAAATGTCTTGAATGCATTCAGGGTAGATGTCTTTTCCAAGAGTCCCTCTCCTTCGAGGTGTTGGATAACCTCAGCCATTTTTTCTACATCGCTTTCCTTCTTTTCAACAACGCTTAGCATTTCTCCAACAAGAATTTCCTTGTAATGAGGATCATCCAATTCCTTAACACACTCGGATAATTCCTAATGAAACACTATATTAGATTGCACTCTAAAATCCCATTGTATTATACTCAAAAATAACACTGCTTACAGTTTTGTCTCGGATGCTAAAGTATTCTTCAAGAATATTCTTAGTTTTACGATGAACGACTTCGTCTGATAATTTTTCGGCTTTGCGGTCAGTTTGAGCTTCAGGAGCAGACTCGGAAGTGACGGGGGTCTCTTCACGCTTATCGTCATCACGACCACCCAGCAAGGCACTAAGCAGGAAATGAGATTGAGTACATCCATCAATATATACAAACACATACATTATTAAGTACACCACTCACCTAAACATGTTTCTTGCGGGGCTCGCTCTTCCCTCTGAAGACTCCTTGTTCTCGGAGAATGATTTGTTCTTTGTCAGACTAGCAAAAGGGCTATTTGATGGACCCAATGTACTACTTTTTGATCTACTTCTATCTAATTTTCCAAAATTACTGAGTTCACTCACACGACTCTTATTGCTGGGACCACTTGGAGTAGTATTGCCCACTGTATTCCAACCATCACCCGTATTACTATTGTTGTTATTCGAAGTCGAGTTGTTATTGTTATTACTGTTATTATTATTATTATTATAATTGGATTTGAAGTTTTGATACTCTCTACCACCACCACGATGGGATCCAGTACGCGACATATTGTTATTGTGATTGTTGTTGGGTATAAAGTTTCCACGGTTACTATTTCCACGTTTCATGGCCGATTCCTTTTCCTCGTTGGCCTTTTCAGCCATCTCGTGAATCTTTGCAATGGTGGTAGGTCCTGCCTGAGCAGCACCACCTCTGGGTACCCAATTACTCTTGCGCAAGTCAAGAATATCATGAAGCATGAATTTAATTCTCGAGCTGAGGTTGGGGCTAAACATCATTTCGTTCTTGATACGAGTGATCAGCGCCTCCATCCAAGGATGACTCACTGCGTGGCGATCAAACTTTTGACCGGCTGTCTTGATCAATTTACAAAGAGATTCGGCCTCCTCATCACTGATGTTGGAAGGATCATCGCATAATCGGACAAAACAACCCAACATGATCTTGTGCGAGAGCATATCCATCTTGTAGGCCTCACCAATGTAGGCAATCAAACCCAAACCCTGACGTTTTGCCTTTGCCGCAGCATAATATTCATCCGTCAACATCTCACCATCCTTGACCTCTGGCATGTTGATCTTCCAACCCTTTTCAAACTCGATCTGACAGCGATTGAGTAGATATTTTCTATACAGTGCCTTACCCTTGACAACGTTGCCATCTTTTCCGGTAATATTTACATCAATGACATCGTCCGAGATCTTGTCGTGAATGAAGCGTGCGAGGCGAGCCCACATGGCGGCAAAGGCAGGCTCATCGCATGCCTTTTCAAACATGAGGCGGATAACGGTACGAAGGGATTTACCGTCCTCTTCCTTGGTGGATTGGTTGGCGTATTCAAAGATCTGTTGAGAGATGGAATCAAACTTCTCCAGGGTGAGTTTATTCAACAACGCATTGACCTTTCTGATGATGACCTCCTTGGGCACCAGTTCACCCTCGGCTGCAGCAGGAGCAGGACTATTGGGTACCCATCTGTTCTCAGACTTCTCAAGAGGAACCACCTGGTCAACTGGAATAGTAGGAGCACCTTGCATCTGGGGGGGATTGCGTGTGACCTTCATACCCGTTCTACCTCTGTTACTTCCACCGCCTCTTCCAGAGCCACCAGAGGCCAATTGTTCGTTATAGCCACTTACATTACGAGATGTAAGAGGACGACCCATATTAAATTTACCCATTTCCATTCGGTTGGCATCACGAGATCCCATTTTGTACATGCCTTCTCCACCAGCGTGGTTTTGCTGGTTGCGACCACTTCTGTTGCGCTCAGAGGTCTGTCGGCGTGGATTATTGCTGTTGGATTTATTATTCACAGTTTCCATCAATTCCTTCATGACAGACAAGTCTGCGGTCGTCTGCAAGCAGAGACCTTGGAATTGTTTCAAGAATTCCTGTTCATAGACAAACTTTCCAAGCTCCTTTTTGCTCTTGGTGGGTGCATTGGTGACATGGGATGGATAGTCGACAGTGCTAGGATCCTCAAGAACACGGGTAACAACTCTAGGCTTTTCAGCTGTAGTAGTAACAGGGGAGCTGATGGGAGAGCTGACTGGAGATTGTGTAAGATAGGGTGGGATGGGTGAAATATCGAGAGGATTGGGAGAACGGCCCAACTTTTGAGAGGCAATTTCAGCCACACGCTCACCCTCCTTCTTCTTCGCTGCTTCCTGGTCCGCAATGCGCTTAAGCTCATCCTCTTCTGCCTTTCGGATGATTCTATTGCGTTCCATCTCTTTCAATTCTTCATCCTTTTTAAGAGCTTCAGCCTTTTCCTTTTCTTCACGTTCCTTTTCCTCACGCTCAAGACGTTCCTTTTCAGCCTTTTCCTTCTCTTCACGTTCAAGGCGCTCCTTTTCTTCGCGTTCAAGACGTTCCTTTTCCAGGCGCTCCTTTTCTTCACGTTCGAGGCGTTCCTTCTCAAGGCGTTCCTTTTCGAGGCGTTCCTTTTCCAGACGTTCCTTTTCCTCCTCTTCTTCTTTACGTTTCTTCTCTGCTGCAGCCGCAGCAGCCAACTGTTCAGCTTCCTCACGCTCCTTCTTTTCACGTGCCTCATTGTCCTTAATGGAAGGATCGACAATATTCAAGCGCTTCGAAGTAGCAGGAGGGATCTTGAAAAACGGTGGCTTCTCTTCCTTGAGTAAAGGACTAGTAGTTGGCTTTTCCTGTGTGATGATGGTGGCACCTGTTTCAGGATTGATGATTGGAATGCCCTTTTTAACAGCTGGTGAAATGGGTGGAACAAAGGTGGGTACTTGATATTGAGGAGGAGGGTAATACTATATAAACCAAAAAAAAAAGAAAAAGAAAAGTAGTTAGCACGCCTCTTATTTATACAAAGTGCTATTATTTACATATTGGCCCGATCCAGCCCAAGTAGGCTGAGGTGAAGAGTTTGGTAAATGAGGACTCTTCTTGGTGTAATTCGACATGTTGGGTGATCGATGATGAATGGCCTGCTGTTGCGGTGATGGCTGTGTATAGACAGGATACTGCTGCTGTTGATAACCACCCATCTGTCTCTGTTGATAGTTTTTATTATAAGGTCTGTTTTGATTGTAATCCTGATTCAAATCACGGCGAGGCGCGTAAGGTTGAGTGAATAATCTACCATCATTAGTCGAACGAGGTGATCTGGGTATCTCTGGTTTTGTATTAGTTCTAATACTAGCTCTTTGCTACATTAAAGATGAAAGTTGATGGTAAATAACAAATAACAATAATAATAACACTACTACTTACAGAGTCAACAGGACTTGCAGATGGTGACTCTCTCACAGCCGGCACATCTCCGGTCTTGCTACCTTGAGGTGATTGATTCACTGATCCAAATTGAATCACTAGAATAGAAAGCACTAAGTGGTCTATTTTTTTTTTTTTTCTTCGTCTTGGTCTTTGTAATAACACCTTACCTGTTTCTGTAGAAGGTGCTGCTGGTAACTGTACAGAGCCTGCATTATAATTGTTTGGGTTGAATTCCTTTGGCCTATGTCTAGATTAGAATAGAAAATAAAAATATCAAGTTAAGGGATAACTGTTTAAAATAAAATGATAATAAAAAGGTGTGTGCGCTGAAAACAGACAACAGCAACAAAAAAAAAAAAGGATACGAATTCTTTGAATAAGGCTGTGCTTGAGGTGGAGGACGAGTGGCCTGTTGTTGAGCAGCTCTTGCATAAGAAGACCATGCTGAATGAGCTTGATCAGAGCCATTGTTTGATGGGTTCTCGGTATTATGTAATGACCTGTTCATTAAGTTCCGAGTTGAAGAAGGGAAACAATGTGTGTGCCCGAGAACAGTAAATAAAAAATACATGTTTTTTAAACACCGTCGTCTGTTGAAAATACGCACAAGTCAACCCCCCTAAATTTATAACTCTTAATAATAATATATACTCATTTTCTTAAATTCATCTCTCTCTCTATCATTTGGAAGTAAGTTTATGCATAAACCTATCTCTCTCTCTCTCTCTCTCTCTCTCTCTCTCTCTCTCTCTCTCTCTCTCTCTCCCTATTTGTATACAAAAGAGATGAAAGGACTCTTTTCCACTTGGAATAAAAGTATGCGATCATCATATCATTGAATGGATAGATAAACAAGTCAATTAAAAGAGAGATCATCATCTCTCACTCGAATGGTCTGCTGTTTATTATCATTGTTCTTTTTACTATCTAGATATTAATTATTCTTAAAGCAACAACGGTTTATGTGAATTATAAATAATAAATACGATAGATATCACCTGTTGGAAACATGATACCATTACCAAATAAGGAATTCGATACCATTTACAGTACTCAGATACATGTTCCATATATGGTAGTTATATGTTTGGATATCCATATATCTACATATTATGTGAGGTGCATCTTTCTATATATTTATGTTGAGGACGATGTAAGCACCTTTTTTTTTTAGCAGTTATCTAAGTCATAGTAAATGATTTGGAGAACTATCTTTTGAGTATCTACTTTTTATGCAAGGTATGTTAATGATGGATACTATGGCTAAATTTATCCAGTCTTACTTGACCATGAGATAGCATACATATTATTATATTGTGATCCCAGATGATGGTATTACAGGTGAGGAACTAGTAAGTGTTGAATCTATCTTAAAATTTTCACCAAGTGACAAGCTATCGTATGAGCCTACATGTTTTATTTGAAATTGAATAGCGGGGAAATGACTTTGACCAACATTGTTCCGAAATCAAACAGCAGTACTTCATTTATACACAATAGAGTATATGAAATAAGGCTCCTAAATTGATAAATTTCGAAGCTGCAGAATGTCGGCCTACAAATACTTAGGACAGGAAATGTGTCTCTTCTATGCCAATATCAGAACCAAGTCTACCTGGACGAAACAAAGAAACCGTGTTTTACGATGAAAATCAGGTTGGAAGGTGCTATCAGCTGGGTTACTTCCAACGTCAATGATATTTTTCGTAAAAATCTTCAAAAGCTTGTGCCATATTCCTGGAATATCAGCTGGATTACAACAATGTTTGCAAGTGATGGGACAAAAGAAAACAGCCACAGTATTAGACGTACATCTACGGTGGAGTATTATCAGCTTGCTGGATATAAAAAGCATGTCATCACTTACACCAAGTACAACAAGGAGCATCCACAAGAGAGAGAAATGCTTTTTAAACCTCCATCTTGGAAATTTAGCTCCATCCTCAAGTTCAAAGAAGCCTCCACTTATTTTTTCACTCATTACAAAAAAATCACTGGCTATTATAATAATGATCTATGGGGTAACAAAGCTCGGCTGAAGAAATATATAATCAAGCAACGTGCCACATTAGATATTTGTAAGCATCTGTTAGATGGGAGTAAGAAGTATTCGCCAACGGCATTACCTCAGCAAGAGACACTAAAGAGCTCAAAGGAGAAATGGAGGTCGAGAGGTTCAGTTGATGACCGGATAAAACCATTATTGCTTATGATGCTGCCAAATTTGGCCACCTTCGTGGAGATGACATTTCCTCTAGTAAACATATAAAGGCTTCCCTACTGAAATTCGTAAAAGCTAGGAATAAGCATTATCCTTCTCTTCTGGTCCAAATTGATGAATATCTCACCTCACAAGTCTGCCTAATTTGTAAAGCTCGTACTACAAAACATGCACAAGATCAAGTATTATCTCGCATTACATTGTTCGTTCTGGAATAAAGATCATATGGATTCTCTATACATTCGTACTCTCTCTTTGTGTATATTGCAGATCACAATAACAGATCGATAACATTTTACTATGGGTAAGTCTTTTAATAAAACAAAATCTAAAATTTCATCCATTTTTCTCATTAATTTGTAAACTGAGTTCAAAGTTAGTGTCTAAGCGAGTCACGTATTTACCAGCGTATTTTTGCGTAACTTGTTTTTTTTTCCAGTCATTTTTTTTATTAAAGTCTTCTTAAAGTAAAAAAAAAAAAAAAAGGAAGAATTCAATCTATTGTTTTCATAAAGTGTTCAAGAAGAAGAGCCCTTTTTAGCGATTGAATTTAATAAATTATTTTTTCACTGATTCCATCTTAAAACTAGGTAACTTGCTCTCTTTCTTTTCTTTCTCTCTTTTTTAACGCGCTCTTTTATAAATTTGAATAACAGACTTTTACAGCAATTCGTTGGGAAATAAAATGGATCCCAAGCTTTTTTCTCAACAAGGCGTACAGATGAATCCACAACAAAATCAGCAGAATGCAAACATGATGATGCCCTTTCAGCAGCAGAATCAAGATATGCAGAGTTTTAACCCTTTAGGTTCAGGTTTAGGCGTACCATTTAGCAACGCCAATCTCGGCTCCAATATGGCTTTTGGTCAGACTGATTTTAGTAATATGGATCAGACGGATCTCGCCAATCTTAACCCATTTGTTCAAGCTAACCCTGCCTTGATGAATATGAATGTTGCCGCTCTTCAACAACAACATTTACGTCAATCCAATGTATATTCTCCTCAAAACATGATGAACCTTCAAAATGCTAATCCAGGTATTTACCAGAGTAACTAGTTCTTTTTCTTTATTAGCAGATAATAATGTAATACAAATAGCTGCTCTTCAAGGTCAAATTCAAAATAGAGGGATGTATCAGCCAAACGAAGGTATGATGGCAAATACCCCTCAGGCCTTACTTTTTCAACAGCAGCAGCAGCAGCAGCAACAACAACAACAGCAGCAGCAGCAGCAGCAGCAACAGCAGCAACAGCAACAGCAGGCTATGATGGCTATGAACCGAGGTTTGTTTATTATATATGAAAATAAAAGGGTAGTATTTGTTGATATGGCTCTTACGAGTAGCAAAACAATCACCAAGCCAATCACCCGCTTTGAATAATGCTCATTTTCAAGGTAATGCCGTTGGGTCCCCTGTGATTGCCAACAGTCCCCACATGGCAGGAGCGAGAATTGGATCAGATTATGGTAAGTCTTTTTGCTTTTCAAGCAATAGCATAATGTACCAAACAAGCTTTCCCTTTTAGCTTCACCCATGGGACCTCACATGGGTTCACCCGTACAAAATTTCCAACAAGGAGCAGGCATTTCTCCATCCCCACAAATGACACGTGTCATTCCATCCCAAGCCAATAATCGCTTCATGCACATGAATGCTCAACCATCAGCAATAATGCAACCGAATGTAGGAAGTGGCTCACCCTCACTTAATAACCCTACCATTCCCTCATATGTCTCACCACAGGTAAATAACAATACTACATAGAGAGAGAGAGAGAGAGAGATGAATTGATCTAATAATGGAATGTATCAACACAAATAGGAGGGAAATATGGAGGATCAGGCATCAAAAGCCTACAATAATACACCCATGGGAAACTACGTCCAACAGTCACCGATGCAAACACACGCCTCACCCATCCCACGTCAGTCTGCCACACCCGGTAGTACCCATTCAACACCAAGACAACAGCATCAAAAGTTGGAAAACATCAATGGTACGCCTCAGATGAGCCCAGCAAAGCCCCAATCCATGCGTACCGGTTCGATAGACGCATCATCACTCAACAAGGCTTCTCCCTCGCCAACCCAAGCAGAGGTTGCCTCACCTACCTCGATGGATAAAGAGCAAGAGAAGCTTCAAGTTACTTATATACCAAAAACACGTAACGTGGAAACGTATGGTGGTGTTGATCTCAAATATTTTGATAAATTTGAAATCAAACCCCCCGTACCCCATCTTGGTGAATTGGGTATCATTGATATCCAGGCCCTTGTCCTGTCGCTTAAATCTGGCCTAAAGATGGAGATGACCAATGCGCTCAACATCATTACAATCCTAACAGTCCAGCCCCAACAGCAGCAGCAACCTCCCAGTTTACCCTTGATAAACTGTGACGATTTATTAGACGTCCTGTTGGATTTTCTAGAGATGGACATACTAGGAACAGCCAACCGTTTTGAACCTGCCAACAAGTCAATGAGCAATAATGATGTGAAGAACAGCAAGTTACAGAATCAAATGGTCACTGACCTGACATATACCGACCTCTTTGATATGTCACTAGATGAAATGAAGAGTCTAATCCCTAAACTTGAACACTCCACCTCAGATACCTGGCTTTCACTTCGGGAACGATGTCTCTGTATATTCAATATTTTGCGCAATCTGTCATTTATGAATGAGAATGTGGAGTATCTTGCAAATCACACACGTTTCATTGAGCTCATGGCGAGTATTGTGGATAGTACAACTCGCGTAAGTACTATTGAAGGCAGCGATACTACGGGGAAGGAAACCTGGTTTGTGGGTGTTCGCAGAATGGATACACTTGATTTTCGCAAGAGTGTGCTCATGATCTTTTCAAACATCTCCATCTATTTGACATTGTCAGATCCTAAATCAATGACTGTATTTGCACAGATAATACATGATTTTTTGGTAAATGGTCCTGATACTTATTACTCCCTCTTGGCTATCGAGACATGGACAAAATTGACAGTCAACTATGAAAACAGACAAATCTTGCATTCACTGCTTGTCAAGTCGACAGATAAGCATATGTACACTTTATTGGAGGGCATCTGGACAGAGTTGACAGCAGTCATTCGCCGTGACTTTTTCTCGAACGAGGGCAGAGTGATGCATGCCATGACATCAAATCAACTCGCCATTTTAGAGCTAACGGTCATTGGTTTATACAATATCCTTGCTATTGTGGAGAATGAGATCATGAAACAGCAGTTGGCACAGTCGAATAAGAGCGTGGCCATGATGATCCTTCGATTGTGTATTACATTGGCAGAGTCGGGTAACCCTCAGTTTAGCTTGGTGACAAAGCGTGGTATGGAGTTGATTCGCTCCTTGGTGTGTGGTGGGGATGGTATTCGAAGGCGCATAAGCTCACATCAGAAGCAAGCGAGTCCAAACATGGCAAATTCACCTTCACAGGATTTGGATGACGGACAGTTGCCAATCATAGAGATTGCACATCGTATATTAGATATGCCAATCGTGCGTGAGAGGCTCATGTTGGCCATGTTGAAACCGACAACTGATCCAGAGATATTACGCGAATTGTCTGATATTGTAGCATTGATAGATGATGAAAACATTGTATAAACTTTCTCCCTTCCTTCCTCACTTTTTATTATATTCTTTACATGTCGCTTTCATTTACTTCGATTTTTATATTCTCTCTTTTTTTTCTTTTTTTTTTTTTTCATTATACAACTCCAAACTAGTACAAAGCAAGTAAATCCAAAAAAAAAAAAAAAAAAGTCAAACGATCACTGTTTTTTGTATTGACAATCTATTTTGCATTAGAAATTGATTAAAATGATAGCCAATTATACTTCTTTTTTATTTTATGACTATTTGTGTGTGTGAGATTATGATTCGGTCAATCATGTTTATATATTTATGCACACTTCTCTTTTTTAAATAAAAACAAGATATAGCTTCAATAACCGTTATTTGAGTGTAATTGGTGATGTGTTGTGTGTTTAATATCATCATATAAAGACGAAAATGTCGAATCTTATCTATTCATTTCTAATTCTATAGAACGTATTTATTGAGGATAGGAAAAAAGGGTAGTAAAAAATGTAAAAGTGGAATGCTGGATATTTTCAGTTAGATTTCTAATTTGTTACAATAAAAAAAATTTTTTTTTTATTTATATACTCGATCTCTTTCTCTGTTCTTTATAATATATACACACAATATGAAATATATCTTTTTATCCTTCTTACTTACAATCAGCTTGGTCCAAGCAGTTGACTTGCCGCCCTACAGAACACTTCATCAGCGTAAGAAAATGAAACATATATATATATATATATATATATATATATATATATATATATATATATAAATAGTACATATACATATCATCATTTTATTTAGTATGTAGCCAGAATCTAGTCTGTACTGATAATTTGGTGTGCCGCAAAGCAGAACATGAAACTTATGGATACTGTGAAGAAAACATATATGAATAAGAGTATATTTATCAAGAGCTGTTGATGGTCAACCAAAAGACAAATCTGGTGCAAAAGAAAGGAATTTCATAATAATAAAAAAAACATTGTAAATTTTATTTGATTTTGGTTTATTTATGTGGAAGTATGAAATACAATAAGAATGATACATATAAATGATGATGAAGAGGCGAATGATCTTGCCAACTTAAAAGAAGAGTACAGCTGAAAGAATTGTAAATACAATGGCAGTGGTACAGGAACTTTGGAATGCACTTGCACTAGAGACTTTAACAAGATTACTCTTGATGGTGATATCAACACCAAAAACTTTTGTGCTTGGCCCAGATTCTACAACAAAGGTAGACTCTGTGATACTACCAGTGGTAGTAGAGGATATTGATGTGTTGGAGAAGCCATCTTCATCTTGTTCTGTAGGATAGATCCAATTATTTTCCCAATAGGGCTGTGATACATTCATACATTTATGAATGGGAACAACGTTGAAGACTCCTTGGAGTCTTGGAAGCCATTTTTCAGTCATCTTTACAGTGGCGTTATTGAGTTCATGCTCGAGGACAATATGGCCATGCTTATCAGCACCGGTTTTACCCTTCTTGATCCAGTTTCCAAAGTAACCATCCACAGTAGAGGGTGATAGGTTCCCACCGCCATCACCGGGCATGTTCCAGTCGTTTGTATCTTGATCCCAAATAATGGTTCTCATACCCATCTGCCAGGCAATGGCACGAACGCGGTCATCGACATCACCATAGGGAGGTCTCCAGCACTTGGTGGTGATACCTGTGGCTTCCTTGATGGCACGAAGAGTCCAGTATAGTTCAGCAACAACTTGATAGTTTGATTTAGTTGTCATTTGAGGATGTGACCAAGTACTATATTTTTTGTTTTTTTTTTTAAAAAAAAAAAAGATTACTTTTTGTCTTTCAAAAAAAAAATAGAAAAAGAAAAAAAAAGGCAACTCACTGGACGCAAATAGTATGGCCATCATTGAGGGCACGTTTAGCAGCTTCAGGAAAGGTAGCGACATTCGAACCAATATACTTAGAATAATACGTGTGTTAGCATTGGTGTTTTTGTTTGTTTGCTTTTTTTTTTTTTAAAAAAAAAAAAAGCAAACAATATTTCTAAATAAAATAATTACTTACAAAAAGTGTTGCTTTTTGATTATTGTTCTTCGCCAAAAAATTATAAAGTTCAGGTTCAGCCCACTTATCCAGTTCTTTATCGCCACTGGGATTCAGTGGTCCATCATCATAATTAAGACCCCAGTCGGTAGGGTTTGGACAGTAAGAGATATCAGAAGGTAAATAGGAGGCTTTCGGCTTGACGCAGTTTGTATCCGACCACCAACAGTAGGGGTCTTTGTCAGCACTGTACCCAGTCATGACCATGTCTCCCTTGGAGTCGACTTTACGAACGGGTGCCTTTGGTACCTTGGACCAGTCAATGGCTGCAATGACGGCTTTTACTTCTGGATGTGTTGTTGATAATTTTCCCCAAGGCTCTGGATATGCTGATAGGTTCAGACTTTTATGAGATAAAGCGGAGGATGTATTGAGTTTTCCCGTGGGGTAACCAGAATTGACACCTGAGGGTGTTTCGAATGTGGGTAACCAGTTGGGTGATTCAACAGCTAAAATACTGGTAGACGTTGTTGTTGCTGTTGCTGTTGCTATAGAAGCAGATACCAAATATCCTGCTGAAAGGAAAAATGGTACATATGCTTTGATGTACATATTATTTCTCTTTCTTTCTAGTAATGTAAAATAAAAAAGTATGGTGTGGGAATGAATAAGAAAAATACAAGATGTAATTAATATAAAGGCATTCTTTTTATACCTTTTTTTCACCACTTGCGGACTCGTATATTGTAATGGATCATATGTATATATATATATAAGATCTCATGCATTTACACCAAGTTTAGCTAATTGCTCTTTAATGCTTCATTAATAACATAGCTATCAAATACAAGTAAACATTCTCCGACCAAGAGGGTTCAACCCACAAAAATTGAATGTATATTTTTTAAACTAAATTCATTGTTCTCATTTACGCCATCAGATATAGTCTATAAGTATGCCTATTCTCTTTCAATAAGTAGGAATATTCCAAATATAAACGTGTAGATATGACAATTATTTCAACGATACTAATTCAATTTAATTAATGTTTCAAAAAAAGTCTCACATAAGATCACAGTAATATTTTGTTGTATGAATACAATATTTAACACTCACTGGTGTGAAACGTATCATTTTTTTTTTATTGATAATTAAATATATTTTATTGATTCATTTGAAATATTAACAGCTTGTACAGCTCGGTAACAAATTTCAAACATGAAATTGGTTGCATTTCTCAAATGTTATTTATAACTGTTATCGAGAAAGAGTTTAAAATAAGTAAAGGGCAATTCAGCACTTGAAGAGAACTCTCCTAAGGGCAAATAACTTAAATTGAGTGACACTTGGCAGTGTCCAAGAGGAAATTGAATGAGAAAAGCTTGAAAATAAGTAAAAGGGGCTAACATCGTATACTTAAGCACTTGAACAGATACTAAGCTGTTGCTGGCTTAACTTGTAGTCGATCGCCGGTGTAAGTACATATATCACAATGAATACATGAAAGATTACACGCTAGTTCAATATATATATATCTTCTGCTTGAATTCGCCACTGTCATCTTGGTCTATATTTGAACATTACTTTACATATCATGTTTTTGCTGGTTGATGACTTGTTTCATTATTTGTCCACTTATTGAAACCTACTTTTTATTATATGATACACTATCTGTTCTCCTTATTTTCTCATTAATTTGTAATTCTTTATCAAACCCTTGAAATTAACTACAGGATATCGTTTCTCGAGAACAGTTTACTACCTTTGATTCAGAAGCATCATCTTATTAAATGTTAGCAATTTAGCAATCTAAAAGAATGTCTTCAATGGTTTGTTTATAGCAGAACCACGAATTAAACTTGGATCCTTGCTTTTAGGATTCAAGGGTGAGAGAGAGAGAGAGAGAGAGAGAGAGAGAGAGAGAGAGAGAGAGAGAGAGAGAGAGAGAGAGAGTAAGTCATTATACTAATCGCGTGTACTATTTTAGTCGTTAATAGACTGATGTATTTTGTATTGTATTCTCTTGCTATCATTTGGTACTATTGATATTATTACACTTATTATTACTACTAGATACCGAAAGATTAATTTTCTGTCATTTGTTAGAGCAATGTCTCCTGAATTCACGACTGTTTATTTAATTTAAGTAAAGTTGTTATTTGATACAACTTAAACGATGGTTTGATTTTATTGAAGCAACTGTTTTATAATTTCATTCTTCACCTTTTATTTAAATGGAAAATCAGTTTACTTTTTATTTTTATTTTTTTTTTTAAAAAAACAAAGAAAAGTAACTCCTGTAAATGTATTTGCTATTATCGAATGCATACACTAAGTCTATGAAATATATATTTCACTTGGGCTA
>MU622422.1:0-17858 GCA_025399235.1 Backusella circina FSU 941
TGGTGTACTTAAGTGTTGGATCTTATAAAAAACCAAACTTTACTTGTTAAACAAATCCAATAAATATATTCATAATTTTGTATCATTTCATTACTCTCATCCCATCCTATAATAAATATAATAATATGTCTTTAAAATAAGTTGTCTTTCTCATCTAAAGATTTTGTTTATTAATGTGTAAACTGATGTACTCTCTGTTTTCATTATAGTCAATGCGAAAAGAGGATACAAATACTTTCTCTGCTTCTCAATAAATAAACAATCCATCTATATGATCTATCCCCAGTATTCCTAAAATAGAATTAGAAACAGATGTATAAAAATATAAATCCACATCCCTCAATGCGGCGTTCTATCCTTAGCATCATCATCTCTGACTTACTTTTTTCATTATTATTATTTTTAATACTATGACTGAGTCTCTATAAATATATTTATATATAATATGACGTGGTATTGTATGGTACGACATGGTATGGTTTAAAGATTAAAGTGGCAGAGGTTGCATAGTTCAATACTTTGAGTCAGATCACAAGCCTATGTAAATACGTGCATAAGCCAATATTAGCAAGTAAATCACTTTGTGCCTCTATCTAATGTATAAATTATAAATTGCTATCGGTCATAGTGTTTAGATATATTCATACATTCATATATACAAAAACTAAGGAAAGATCACTTAAAGTGTTCGAATATGCCTTTTTAAGAAATTGATTTTCTTGGAGAGTACTTTCTCCTTCAAAACCACAACTACCAACCTCCAAACTTACTGATATGTGTTTTCCTTCGATCCAAGATCAAGGTTTTTTATTAACATACTTTCTACACTCTGCCCACTTTCTATTACTATTTCTTCGACCCTCTGTGCAATCATGAATATGGCATCCCCTATTCCACTATAAACTCATCGTCTCCGGCAATATATTATAATTAGAACAGCTAAATTTTGCTCCTCTCAGAGCAAAGCTGACGATAAATCAATAAAAACCAAACTTTTGAACTATTGTACAACTGCTATCCGTTGCTTATTAAAAATAATAATCTGTTATAGGAGTTCAATGGAGACCAAACATAGCTTTATATCTTGTATTTGTCTTTATATTCCAATTCTGTGTACTTTATTTATACGTACATATATTTTTTCTCACTCTGTGTATTAAGATACTTTTTTTTATAGATCACTTTCTCTTGTGTCTTGAGTTTTGTTTTAGTGCTACAAAAATCCATAATATCTCATGAGCAAATCCTTCTTTTTCTTTCAATCACTTTTTAGTTGCTATTGAAAAATATAAAAGAACTCGAAGATTAGTTCAAGTTATTCTCTTTAATTCACCTTTTACATTGATTATGCGCTGTCTCAAGAAAAATTCACAAGTTTTAAAAAGAATAATAAGGAATTAATGAGATAAATTTGGATTTTTATTATATCAGAAAAAAAAATAATCACATAAAAAAGAACTAAAGGACCTCGGCTATTGAAATATTCAAACGTATTTTGCAGTCTAATTTCTTTCTATATTTTTCTTTAACCTCCTTCTCTTTAAGTCCTGCATTTTATTTATTTATTTATTTATTTTTTGGATATGTTCAATTTCATAGAATGCTTCAGGTTCATGCATAATGACAAAGACAAAAGTCATTCGTTAACTTTATTAAAATCCATATGACAATACTTTCAGAGGTGTACATTTGAGTCAATTAAATAAGTTTTAACTTCCTTCTGTTTTCTGCTGCATCAGATATCAGGAGATAATTTACATTGATTCGGCAAACATCATTGCAGCGGCAGCCCCTGCCTGCGCTCCGGAATCGTTGTTACTAGTAGTGTTGGGTGCGCTATGTGATCCACTTATGGCAGAAGAGTTCGGTTGATATGATTCTTTAGTGTTATCTTGGAAAGGTCTACGACGAACTAGACCTTCTAAACCGTAAGATGCCTTTTCTCCCATATTATAGGCTTCAGGAGGAGCATCGTTGGGTTTGCTTTCTGAAATGGGTTGAACAGGTAGACTATAAGAAATATCTAATCTTTCACACTCTTCTTTTAGCTCCATCATAAAGTTGTTATGACGTAACCAACGACCAGTAGCATCTTGCCAGTTTTGGGTATGCTCAAAATAGAACGACATGGCAATTAAATTTTGATGCTGGAACGATACAACATTGGCTGAAGCAGAGTTGGTGGTATATAACTTGGGGTATAGATTACACCATTCCGTCATATGCTCTGATAGTTTTTTCATTTTCCAGGATGGTGTACTGAAGCTAATTTGAAGATCTAAATATGCAAATTGATAAGTTCACATATAAAGTGTTTCAAATAACATTCATTTCTTTTATTTTCTGGATGGCATTTATTATTCGTTAGACATACCAATTGACTGGCCAGTTCGACCAGTTCGTCTACAATTGATTATATACTGCGTTGATAATACAGAGTTCTTTGCATAGACAACAGAGCCGTCCCATTTTCTATACATTTTTTTTTTTTTAATAAAAGCAAAAAATTGTAACTAGCATAAAACTTACAGAAATGTTGTTACTAAAAGACCAACGTTATGAACAATCCAATTCTCTCCTCCTATATAAACGCGATCTCCAGAATCAAAGGGATGCTAATTATAAATGAAAAATCAGTGGCATTATATTAGTAGAAGTTCTCGTTCTCTCCCTCTTTTTTTGCCATACCGTAACAAATACAAAAATGATAGCTTCAAAAGCATCCTTTGCGGATGTACCAAAAATGAAACTAGCAGCAACAAAAGCACTCCAAAGTGGCATGAGATCTGTACCAACATTCACACCAAAGGCTGCACATACAATAATAACCTAAAATTAGAACGAATAAAAAGGTTTTAGTAAACCAACGACATTTTTAAAGGATAGATCAAAATATACTTGGCCATACCCAAACAACAATAAACACCGTCATCAAGAGAATATCAAGTTTGCCTGTGGCTTGGGACAAATCTCGCATCGACCTTGCTAAGTTTTTACGCTCACGGTAAATTCGTATACAGCCGGATCTTAATTCACGTTTGCTAATATCACCATTTCCATCTGTGTCAAATAATTCAAAAGCGGCAGAAGCTTCCCTACGGGTGCTGAAAAAGGAATACAAATCAGACTCAACAATGTGTTCGCGAGTGCTATCAGGACCAATGAGGTTATGGTATATCTTTTTTGCAAGCACCTTTGCTTGATGTGTAGAGGACTGAGCCAGTTTTGATTGTTTGCTACCGGGCTGATGATGTACAATCTTTCGATAGCCTCCCTTGAGAAGTTTTCCTGGAATTGCTTTAGTGCTGAGGCCAAATTCGCGCGTTGCACCAAGAAAACTTTTTTCATCGTGACTGTTACGTGAGAACCATGTATTCTCTCTTGATACACTTGAAGGACGTGTAAGAGCATCATCCCCGGAGGACGGTATTTCTGGGGAATCGGATGACCTCTTGCGTATTTTGTTTGTCAACTTTCCCATAAAGCCTTTCTTTTGTGGGTTTTCTTCAGGTAGATAGGCTGCCTTTTCTTCAATGTCAATATTTTGCTTTTCGGAGTCGGGTGAACCGTGTACTTCTTTTTCATCATCCGATCGATTGCGATCTTCAAGTGGCGGGATGGCAATCAACGTGTCCATATTTTGAGTGGGAAATCGTACATTACCCTTCATATCTGCATTACCCGACATGATACTCGCAGGGGTAGTGTTTGTTGTATTGTTGTTGTTAGAATAGAACTGCCCAGATTCGGGGCTATTTTCATCGATTGAATGTGATCTACTTGGTGTAGCAGTGTTGGTTCCAGTTGTTGTGTTTCCGTTCTTGTTTTTTCGACGTATGCGTTTGAGAAGAAACTCTTGTGGGTTCTTCTTTTTCATCTTCTTCAATCTATCCAGTACACGAAGAGCTCTGTCATTAATTTTGATACGATCACCATAAGCTTTCCTATAGAATTTTAATATAATAAAATAGAAAGTTAACATGTGGACAAAAAAGCTTGAATGGCACTATAACTAATATGGTATCGGATAGTGAAACCTACTTGTGAAAGGAAGTGACTATAAAAAAAAAAAATTAACATCTTGTACAACAACAACAATAAGCAAAAATAAAAATAAAAATTATAACTTATTAGGTTAGCAGAAAAAAGAGATAGACAATTACCTATGAGTTGAAGAATGAACTTTTCAATGAAGAGAAAGAGGGCAGCAAAGAAGCAACATTCCCATATACTGAAGAAAACGCTCACATAATTTGGTATTCCGGCATATTGGTCATTTCCTTGGCTGTCAACACCAATAACAGGAAGTGGAACATGATCCTTAATGAAGGCCCAGGAACCCCATGCCCATGCTGCAAGTGCAATCAATTTAACGTATAGTCGAAGGGCCATGTAATACTAGAAAAGCAAGAAGGATTAGAAAAAAAAAAAAAAAAAACTTAAGTTAGAATCATTATTATTGTTATAACTTACTGAGAGTCGCATACGAAGTACTTCTGTTGACTGAGGACGAAGGTATCCGACAGATTTTTTAATTGCCCATGGAACCACTTCGACAACAACCTGTGACATGAGACCGATAGACCACATGAATGCTAGCCAAGTGAACCATAATTGAAGGTTATAAGAAACCAAGCTAAATTGATCACGATCATGGTAGACCACAAATATAGCGACGTCAACGGCAATGAGAATGAGAGCAAATATAAATATGCATGACCAAGCAATATAGGACGAATTTTCAGAGAGACATATAATCACACCGCTTTTGGCCAGAGCGCCCCTCTTTTTTTTATTCCCATCCTTTTTATCAAGGTCGTCGTCGTCATCGTCGTCATCACGCCCAGCCCAGTCAAACTCATCCGCCAAGGTTCTGCCATCAATATCAGGTATTGATTCGGGTAGGATCAAAGCTGGTCCAGCCAATATTTCCAAAGGAATTTCAGATGGTATCCCATCATCGATCAAAATTTGATCATCCTGCTCTTCCTCGTCAGTACTAATAGCTGACAAGGTAGAGTGACGAGATTTATCTAATATAGTCGGTCTCTTGGGCTTGATCGATTCTGGTTCAGCAGTAGTTTGAACGGTATCCCCAGTCTCGTGAGATTCTAATTTGGGCTTTTCTTCGCTTTCAGACATTAGAAATTGAAAATGATAATATTAAATTTACAATAAGATTTTTTTTTTTTTTAAAAAAAAAAAAAAAGAGTAGAGTAGAGCTAAATCCGCACTGGATAAAACCTTTAATAATAATTAATAAATAATAGCAGTAATGGATTTGCTTTTGTAAGAAAAAACAAAAACAAATAAATAAATGAATAGAAAAGAATAAATGAAAAAGAAAGATGAATAAACAAACAAGAAGTTGGTGTCAATAAAATAAGGTTGGCCTGGGTTTTTTTTTTTTATATTTATTTTTTTTTTTCTTAATTGATTTGAGGAACGGAAAAGTCGGCGTTGTTATCGCAGCTACAAATTACAGTTGATTGTTTCCAGTTACAGATTACACAAAGTATTCAGGAGTAAAGTGAAGAGCTTATTGTGCATTAGATGTTTGGTCGGGTAAGGTGAGAATGGCTAGCCTTGCAAATCTTCCATCTTGGATTGGCCACATCTTGCTCAGATCTAACATTTATAAATAAACTTTAATATATTAATAGTTAACTATAAAAGTTAAATATCACTTTTAAGTTTTTTTCCTTGTAAAAGTCTTGTTCTTGTTATTTTCTCTTTATTTTTTCTTTTAGTTCTAAAAACTGTTTACATGTGAACAGAATTGATGACGATCTTTACAGAAAGCAGAAGTGTACTGAATTACTATAAAAGGCAATTTACGTTTCATGTGAAGAGCTTTTTAAGTACACTTCAAAGGTTTTGCGTAACGTAATCAAATAAAATACAAATATAAATAAAGACTGTGTTTTACTGGTTTTTTTTTTTTGCTATAAAGTATAGATCAGCTTTTTTTTTTTTCCTTAAAGGAAATTCTACAAATTAGGATGACTTTTCCTTGGCATCGGTAGCCCTGGAAATTTCGAATGTAGTATCGTGTAATAAAAATTGATAAAACAAAGGAGCAAGAGGAATAGTGGCTGCATGCCAAAGCGAATGAGCATCAAATGTACCAAACCAAGGAGGGAAATCAAAAACCTCGAACGACATGGCACAGCTTACCAACACCACAGATAAACCCACCATCCATGCATAAGATCTTCGTTCCTTGTCACCCCATGGCGTGTACTGGTAAATAGACCATATTAGCCAAGTGTTTGTCTGAAGCATACCAACAATAATGCAAGCCGTCATATTGTACGAGTAATCAAATCTTGGTCTGCTTGATAAGTAATAAACGTGGCTAATAAACATGCAAAGACAGAAAAACATCCAAACTAATGCAATTCGTCGGCGGACATAAAATATTCTAATCACTGCAACGCATAGTGCGTACAAGATGTAGAGCCCTGCGCTAAAATAATCCAATTTCTCAGTAACAGGAGTATCGCGTGTATGAAAGACTGAGCTCCACATCCAGGCATTCATACCAATCATTGTAATTCCAATATAGAAGCGTTTAAGATAATAAGAATCCGGAATGGTACGTTTAATAATGCCATGGTATTTGTAATGCATTACTCCATTCAAGATTGAAAATATGACTGAAGCTGGTTCCTGGATGCCGTAAACGCGATAAAAGGGCCATTTACCATGAAACTGATGTATGTCAGCTCCAATTCTTATAGCACGTTGAGTGAGTGATTGCATGCAATGGTAACCACAATCTTGTTCAACATTCCAATTCAAAAGTCGCAAGTAGAGCGGCAATGAGTTTACATCTGTGTTTCGACTACACAGATCAACACAGGCATGATATTCAACTAGCTCGTCACCGCTTGATGCAATACAGCCTATTACTAATAGAAACAGACAAGCTATTACAAGACGAATATGCATATTTTTTTTTTGTCTTTGGTTATATTCAATGAAGAAGCTAGTATAAAAAAATTGAAAATGGCAAATGCGAATTTCCCAGTACAAAGGGGGTCCCCCCCCGGTTAAATCGTTTACCGGAAAAATGATATAACAACAAACCGATATATACATCAATGTTTGCTTTGCTTGTGATACATTCAATCTATCTAGAATGGATTAATAGCACTTTTTTCAAAATGAAACAAAAGAGACTTTAATGCTTTCTTTGTTGCTTATTTGGTATGATTTGCTGCCTAGTATTATTTTTATTAATATTTAGAGATATAAGTTAATGCATTGAGTTTGTTTTGTTTTGTTTTTTCGCTCGTGTGGCTATAATTCTATATATATTTGTAGAGTAAAAAGGAGAACAAGAGCTCAAGTGGTTTGAACAACTTTACCAAGGTTTCTTCATTGATATTCCTTCCTTCTGCGCGATGCCTTGAATGGCAACATGTTCTGCGCTTGCTACACAGCCTTCAAGTAGAGGTATGCCTTTCCAGCAATAAGATCCAACAAACCAAATTCCATTCTCTCCTTGACAAGGTCCCAGCCTTGGCTCTTCTGTCTCATCTTCAGATTGCTCTAGTTTGGTTCGAGGTATAAATAAAGATTGCTCCAAAGCCTTTTTCGATTCTAAAGTAACTGTTGCTCTTTCAAACCATGCCACAGAGAGTAGTTCTTTAGGATCAATTGCAATGCAAGGATTGGTGGTTTGCATATAAAGTTTTCCTTCATCCATACCCATTCCATCGTGGGTCATGTTGAGAATATGAGTTGTCATTGTGGTGTCATATGGAAAAGGCACAATCATATCGCAATCTCCGGGATCTACATTTTTATCTACTATCGCCAAATTCAGTGCTTTCCAATTGCTCTTGTTACTGGGTAATAAACGAGAATCAGTGTGATTAACTACAAGTGCTTTATCATATTTGAATTTTTTCAACATATCAATCTGCTCCTCCAATTTGTCCAAGACAGCCTGTTTGCTCTTCCAAGTATTAAATGAATCATCCGATTCCTCCTTTTTAACACTGTAATAATAACTCTTTAACATTGAAATAGCCTGGTTTCCTTGTGTTGCAAAAATGATATGATCAACCAAATAAGATGTTCCTTTTTCGTCAATTAACTCGAAACGATGATTAGAGTTGCGGGTAGGTTTGATTTCTAAGATTTGTGTACCCAAATGAACGTTTTTTAATGGTTTTGAGATATTTTGTACGACTTGCTGAACACCACAATCAACAATATAGGATTCTTGGAATAAGCCAACTGCCATATATTCTATATGTATAAAGTGGTGTTAAAAACAGATGATCGGGCTTTTTTTTTTCATGATCTTACCAAGAACGTTTGCAGCAGGATAAGCCAGCATGGATTGGAAAGAGTTTGTACAGACAGCAGCAAACAATGGCACAAAAATCTCATATACAAAAAATGGGTGCAAGTGATACCTTTTGAAAAACTCCCCCAATGTTTGTTTTTGAATAGCGTGATCTGGGTTTGTTAGGTGACCTCTGTGGTGCATCCACAGCGAAATCACCATCAGTAATAAATATGAATAAGCAACAATAAATGCTTTCCAAAAAAAACACCCCAATTCTACAAAATAATCCATGACTGAATCTGTTGTGGTCTGAACTCTATCTAACTGGCCGACTGTGCGTGAACCACTATATACTAGGTATGATGTGTTTTCAGTATGTGAGGCAACATCTTCAGGTTGGATGTTCGAAAGGCTTTTCTTCGATTGGATTCGATACCATCCAAAACTGAACTTTGCTTTTTTTATGGGAATTTGTAGATGCTCATATAGTTTGAATAAATGATTATAATAGCCTATATTAATTCGAGATATATTAAGTTGGGATCATCCTTATTTCTATATTAATTTTTTTTTTTTTTTTCTTTACCAGACATGAATGAACGCATGGGTACCTTTTTTAGAAAGAAAAGAATTAATTTTACATTCTCATCAATGTTTATTATTTTTCTTACATCAATTCTGTATTCACAATCAGGGCCCACAGAGATTGACGATGCATCCATACCAAGCGACTTGTTCTTTTCAAACAAATGTACCTGTATCTTCTTGTCTGTTGAATCCGTTTGTCCTTCAGATAACAAATACGCTGCAGAAAGCCCGGCAAGTCCGGAGCCTATTACGGCTACGTTAACATGCTCCTTTTCTTCCTTTTCTGACATATTATATTTGTTGAATAATAGATAGAAATGAGAAAAAAGGGGTTATTGTATATAGTACAAGTTTTTTTTTTTTGTTTTTTTTTTAAAAAAAAAAAATACGAATAAAAAGAAGGAAAAGAAAAGGAAATTCGAATATTCATAAAAGTCTGATTCCAGCAAAAATCATAAAATCGGAGTATCATTACTTGATGGCGACGAAAATCTATATAAAGACACTTGATAAGTTCTACAGTATCTAATGAAAATAGGCATAACTTGAATTCTTTCATTAATAAATGATCAGCAATCATTTGTTAAAGATAGCTTTTTTGTATACTAGTTTAGCCAAGTTCAACTTGTCCATCCAGCCTTAGATTTATTAGTTTCCTTTTTTTGATTCTTCTGCACAACGAACCGAGTGCGGTGAGTAAAAAAAAAAAATGAAGTATTGCGTAAGATAAAATTCCTTATAAGGGAAGGATAAAGATAACTTGCTTTGTAATATCTACACTCCTAAAATATTTTGCCATATGAATAGCACCCCAAAGAATAAAAGGTTAAACTCAAATGATTCTTTTTTCTGTGTTTAGTAAATTAATGGAAACAAGCCCATTAGAAAAAGTTACAGAGGTGGTGTGGTGATACAATGATCTGATCAACTGTTTTTTTTTTTTATCATTTTGAATACATATATTTTTTTATAAAAAAGAATGATTCTATCTGTTGTGGTTCATTGAGAGAAATTCAAAATGAGGTGTGTACACCTGATGATATAGAGACGTGTTCTATATTTAAAACAAAAGAACAAAAATAAACAGCATCTAGGAGGAAAAAACAAGATTTTTATCAAACCCACATAGTCAATAACATGCATCACTTTGTAAGGGTGATTAAAAAGGGAGTAATGTGATACTCATTGTATTTTTAGCTCATTAAATAACAACAGCCTGCATACGCCACATTATTTTAGAACCATTAACTTGACTAGTATTTCAATTTTAGCAGGTAATTGTAATGATACATATTTAGTCATATAAATGTTACTATTCAACTCTTGATTTTGATGTGTTTTATGAAGAGTCTATCCAGTACTATAATGCTCTTAAAACAACTTTGGTTGTAATAATATATGAAAAAGTAAAATAGAACTTACTATTCGTACATAAGTGTAAATACATGTAGAAACTGACGTTATTTATATTCCTGGAGTAATATTAGTAATTAGCATGTGATTCTACAAAAATTGGTGTTTCGTTTAAGATCATCTTCTCGTTGAGCAACTGTAAACATATAGTCCTTGATCCCTTTATAATTATTATTACATAAATGAAGGAGTCCAAAAAAAAAAATCTTTGAAAAAAATCTTTTGTATAGGGCAAAATAAGATGCTTCATCTTACTAGTTCTCATTATACATTGATATCACGACGTTCTATTCTAGTCCATTACTCCACTTTTTTTTTTTATGAATACCATCATCTAAAGTCATTTTTCTTTTGGAGGGTTTCTTTTAGTGTTATACTCTTTATATATCATTTTTTATTGACACGCTATTACAAATTTCTTTTGTTTATCTCTTGTTCATCTATCAAGAGCGCGAAAATAAGTGAACTTTATAAATTCATGCGAAGGATCGAAAACCACTTCCTCATATCTGATTGGCTGAGCAAGAAGTTGTGACGTTTAATTTGAGTCTATGATTAAACCTAAGAATTATGTATATAAAAAAATACACACCTTTTTTCAAATAGAATGCCCCCTCTTCAGCGTACGGAAAAGATATTTCTCTCTCAATTGCTTGAAAAGGATATATCCTCTTTTCCAGAGGGACTTGACAAAGCAGTCGATTCCGAATCTCTTTCCATTTTGCTTGGAGAGATTAATACCCAAACCGACGCGCTTCAACTGGAATTGCTCAAAACGCTTTCATCTCAAATAGATAGCTTTTCATCTTCTTTTCTTTCGAGTCAGGAACTTCAATCGACACTCACCAATGTCGTCAATCAGCTTAAATCAACCGAAAACCAAGTAACAAATACACACCAAACTGTCTCGGACACCTTGCAAGATTATCAAAGCTGTTTATTTGCCTCAAAGAGAAGCGAGTTGAAAAAGGAGGCTTTGAGCACCTTGTACAATATTATCAAAAAAATAACTCATATCGATAGTCTGGTAGTGAAGCACAGTTTTTCTTTGGCCGTCACAGATTATCTCGAGGCAAACAAGAATTTAGAATCGATTGAAAAGGAATGGAAGGGCATTCATTGCTATGAATGGACAAGACAAAAGATGCAAACAACACGTCGATTATTAATCGATAAATTAGAAGAGGATATTCAAATGGCTATACAATATGAAGACCACCCTCCTGCGCATTCATTGCGCATCTTGAAACAGCTCCAAATTGAAGGTGTCACAGTTCGAGTGTGTGACATATTTAGCAGTATGGACAAATTGGAGCTTTTACCAATGGAGCTTTCCAGTGTCAAAAAGCACCTCTTCAAGCATATATTTGACCCTTATTTCGAATCAGTTCGATCTGACCTCTTTACTCAGACTTATGATAATGGATCGGTGGGTACAGGTGGTGTGTTACAAATCAAAAGAATGGGTGATGATGAGGATGATCATGAACAGGTCAAAATGGATCCATTGCTCATGATGAACCAGGTTCAAAGTATATTGGCATTCTTACATCAACATTTGTGGGAAGAAGCGGATAATGTTACCTTTACCACACTATTCGGTAACTTGATATTACCGGATTTAGTACAACGGATGATTTCTTGTGGTTTGGCACCCGCCATCCCATCTTCTCAGGAAGGTTTATCTCAATTTGGTCAAGTCACACAGGCAGTTGAAGCATTTGAAAATGCCTGTATTCATCAGTATAAATTCCAGTCCTTGGATTCCGACACGTCTACACTAAGCTCCTTTGTACATAATATCGATCAACACTATGCCAAGAAGAGACGAGAGAAGATTCTGCTTGAGGCTAGAAAGGTGATGCTCCGAAGATTATACGATGCAGAGATGGTGGAGGTCAAGCAGCAGCAGGGTCACTTAAATCACTATCAAATCACGCAGACACCTCAGTTATTGGCAGTTTTATTGACAGATACACTTACAGAAGCCTACAGGTTGTTAAACTCTCATCCGATCTCAGCCGCAAAATTAACCGAAGGAATGCAGGATGCGTTAGATATGTTCCGTGCATTGATGCCAAGTTACCACCGTTCACATTATCTGACCAGCCCAGCCCATGCCTTGATATTTAGAAACGACTGTCATTGGCTTGCGTATCAGTTGCCACTGCAGGACAAGCTGATGAATGCTTTCCCGGATCTGGAGGGCCACCTTGCAGCTGCAGCTGAGCAATTACGAGCACTTGGCAATACTTGGCATGAATATGCCATGATGCAGCAGATGAACTGGATAAAGACTGCACTGGATAGCATGGATGGGTTTATGGGCGTGGCTGAAACACCAAAAGCACAACAGGAATGTGAAAAGACATTTACGCGTATCATTGAGTCGATCGGACGATTCGCATCAGAGACCCGTTCCGTGGTGGATGAAACACTCTTTTTGGACATGATGGGCCGTACGGTAGATAGCCTGTTGGATAGACTGATTCGCGATATTGAAGATTTACATGATATTGGTGCTGAAGAATCACACATCATTGCTCGTACCTTGAACAGTCTGGCTCAGCTGGTAGGTGCCTTTGACCTGCCAGGCAGGGATGCGACAGATACATTTGTGGCCGAGTTGGTGCCTAGTTGGGAAAAGTTTTGGCTTTTTAAGGATATTCTTGAAATGAACATGCGGGACATTATGCAAGCTTACCGTCGCGACGACCTGCATATGTTTGAAAAGTCAGAACTTGTTGGATTGCTGTGTGCCCTCTTTGCTGATTCAGATCTTCGCACCGCCAATATCAATGAAATTAAGACTGGGCAGATACATCACCTTGATCCTCCAAGCAAGGAGGAGGAGGAGGAGGAGGAGGAGGAGGAGAATTTGGTCAACCCAAATCCACGCGGATTGGATTATCAACTGGATGAAAACGATTTACTGGATGAAACAGAGACAGGTTGGGGTGATGCAGATCAGGATCTATTCAGTACCGAGTCTGATGTGGTACCAACAATAAAGGAACAAGAAGGTCAGAAACGCAATACACTATTGATGAATCCGGATGAAATGGATATGGATGATACAAGTGGCTGGGATGATGGAGATGATGATCTTTTTAACCAAATGGATGATATTACAGCGGCACCTGTTCCTTCTGCAGGAGAGAAGGCTCCGGAAAAAGATGTCCCCGAACGGAAAAAGGAACAGCCTACCTCCTCTCATTTACCATCTCTGGATATTGAGGAGCTTGGTGAAGAAGGCGGATGGGAAGGTTGGGATGATGGAGAGGATGATCTATTTAAAGAAGAAGATAGTTTACGTTAAAGAGAAAAAATAATATATACATAAAAAAAAAAGTATCAATTCGTCCTTTTTCTTGTTTTTTTTTTTTTTTTTTTTTTTGCTTATGGAAATATATGGCTTGGATTTATTGCTGTTAAATAAAGTATATAGATATATGTGAAAGTTTGATGATAGTGCATACATTGAACATCGTCTATTATTTACACATGAGTAATAGAATGTACAAGAAGAGAGAGAGAAAAAAATACTAAAATAAAATCATAAAAAGGAGGAAGGAAAAGGGTAAACAATAGGGACGGATTATATATAAGTGTGTTCTAGGTTTATCGGTTGTGGATCTTTTCATGACGCTTCATATCATATTTTCTTGCGAATGCACGGTTACACTGACCGCATAAAAAGCTTTTAGGTCTGTTTGGATCATGTGTCAACATATGCTCAACCAAGTTGTGTCTACGTTTTGATCTATAAGTAAAAAAAGAATCAATCAGATAAGTTTTCAACACTATATATATATATTTAAAAAAATGCCTTACCTATGATTACAAATGTGGCACACGTGTCTTTTGTCATTATCTGCGGTGGCCTTTCTCTTCTTATTGGTATTCTTGGGCATCTCCTGATAAAAGTAGGGATCAGCAAGGTAGGGCATATTATAATCTGGTTGTGTTGAGAGTGTATAGGTATTTGGAATTGTCATTTCTGATAATTCGGGAGAGGTCTCTGGAGTAGAGTATGGAGACATGCTATAAGTACTATAGGCATTGCTATCAAGTGGAAGGACTGTATTATCCAATACTTCATCGTATACGTTGCCATACATGTAATTAAGCTCGTTGACCGTGGCAATAGAGAAGTTGTCATCTTGTAAAATGTTTTGAGGAGTAGTGGCAATGGAAAAGTTGTCATCTTGAAAGGTATTTTGAAGAGGAGTTGGCACTGGCATTGTTGTCAGAAAGGTGAAATCAAATTCTGATTTGTTATCATTGTTAAAGATAAAGGGAGCATCAAGTGCACCATTATCCATAGGAGTGTATGGATTATAGTTATTATTTGTATTATAGAATGGGATGTAAGACATTTTTTTTATTTTGTTTCTAGTATTTGTTATCAAGGTGATGTGAAGAAAAAAAAAATGACAATGAAGAAAACCGGTCTTTTATATGTAAAAAAAAAAGTTAAATTTAATTCTTATCAGAAAATGAAAAATTTAATCTCCAGCATGTTACATGTACATTTTTCTTATTGTGCACCCACAAAAAAAAAAGGAGGCTGTGCCCGTGATTGTATTAGGTGGATAGTTTTATCTCAATTTGGGTCCGCCCCCCTCCCACCCTCTTATTCTATTTTTATTCATTCGCTCTGATCTACCTTGCAGTGGTTTTCTTAGTGGCCGTTTAACACTGGACAATTTGGGATGCGTGTGTGCTAAAAATAAACTCATTTTGGGTATGGAGACACAGAACCAGCGACCTAATCAGGAAGCCTCGAATACCTTTCCTCTGTCAATTTTTTTTTAGACAAAAGAAGTAGAAGATCTTTGCCACCACCAAGTCCTGGGTGGCGAAATCCGGGATTGAAAATATATGCCTCATTTTATCTTTCAATCATGCGTTGGAGGCAATTATTCAGCCTAGCGATCTGTTAAGCATTCAAATTTATATAATAATACTAAAAAAAGCGTTAGCAGTCTGGAGAGATTACGTTTTTTTCCTGAATTGGAGCTTGTAAACAAATCTTGGCTTCATCCGCAAAAGAAAACATATATGCTTGCTTAATAATAATGTCTCCTCGAATCATTTTCATTCTTTTTAAAAAAAAATATGCAATGCTCTTTTTTAAGATCATTTCTTACTACTTCTACTTTTTTCTCTCTTTTTTTTTTTCTTTAAAAAAAGGGAATGCTAGATACTAATATCTATTTTATTCGTCCTTATAATTCATGGTTTTTTCCAACGTGAAAGCGTGTTCTACTATGGTACAAACTTTTCCCCTGCTTTCACAAACTCATATAATTAGTAAAACCAACAACGTAAGTTTACATGGTTCAAACGAACGGGCTGAGGGTCCGGTTTCCAAAGTTGGATAATCCAATCATTGTTTCTCAAATCTTTGAAATATGACAACACGGAATTATTTTTTTTTTTTTTTGCATATATTTATCCCACCATCTGATACCAGATCAAAGCTTAAAAAAAGAAAAAGACAATTAATAATCTACCATATCTTTCAAACAAAACAACAACAAAAAAGATCAAGTTTAGCACTTTGCAGTGCATCTTGCATTTATAATAAATGTAAATTTAGAATTTAAAGGAGTAACAGGGGAATTATTAATTTAGCATGTTGGAGTAGAACATGTGTTTATCAAATCAGATTTCGTTATGTTAAGTTGTATTTTTTTTTTTTTTTTTTTTTTTTTTGCTATTGAGAAATTATATTTTGTACCTGTTTCATACGTATACTAAGTTAATTATGAATCATCACTCATAACTATTAAAATAGAGTTCAAGTATCTGTAGAGCCATTGCCAATAGCATGTCATTGCAATTGCATCTAGATCAACTACTTTGATACTTTCCAAAATAATACGCATAAAAAAAAATATGAATCATAAATTATACTTTTTTTTTTCTTTTCAACAACAACAGCTATATTCCATTTTTTAACGGAACACAAAAAAAAAACTGTGGTTCATTACTTTCTTGTCCATGTACAACAATATCCAAGTTTGGCAATACCTTTTTAAGTAACCGTTTTTTCAAAATCACTTTTGGTAGTCGCAGTTCCATTTCCGAACTGGTGGTCAACCGTATTACGTTTATCAAAAAAAAAAAATTGTTTGTTAAAAAACCTTAATTTGTGTGTGTGTATACCAATTCTAAATGGCCAGATCAAACAACAAAAAAAAGGAACAACTTTTCCTTTTATACAAAAAGAGAGGAATTCTATAATGCGCAAAGACAAAACTTATAATAAATAGGAGGGATCAAAGAAAGGCATGCGCGGAAACGCGGTGACGTTTGAATCATAAAAAGGGTAAGGTTATTTTCTGTTTTGTTCGAGCGGGTTCCCCCGCGTCTGATGCATATTAGTTTGTATAAAGAAAAAGTGGAGCGGAAATCCGCGGTCTCAGCGGACTCTCAAAAATAAGCATAAAGTTTTAATTCAAAAAGGGAATTAAATAACCGAACCCGAGCGCCTTGCAAAAAAAAAAAGTTCCCAAAGTCCAAGAGGGCTTGCTCATGTATCCATGTTTTAGGATTTTGACTTGCAGGAAAGTCTAACTCCAAGCGTCTGGTACAGACTCTGAGTTTTTTGTTTTTTTTTTATAAACTTATTAATAGAATTGAAAAAATAGATTTTTGTTTAGAGGAAATGTGATTTACAAAAAAAAAAAAAGTAACTATGATGTCTTAATAACAATGCAATGAGAGTCCTCTATATTTAGTAAATCAATCAAGTAGAATCTTCTGTCTGAATGATAATAATAAAAAAACTCATATACAGATATTTGATTTTATTATAACGTATTAACAGATATTTGATTTACAAAGTGAACAGAAGGTATAACACCCAAGTTATTTTTAAACCATGTCATTATACTCAAAACTTCAATGTTGTTTGTTTATTATTATTTACAAAGGTGATTTATCTGATGATTTTTATTTGTGAACATATAAATTTATTATCCATTATTATTTACGCCCTACTTATTTTGTTCTTAAATTGGAAGATCGTTCGAGATTGATGAGATCATGTTTTTTACTTTTTCTGGAGTGACAACTCTTTAAAACCATTCGTTCATTCATATTTGTGGAATAAAACATCTGTGCTACATACTTCACCTATTACCTTTGATGTGTGTCAAAAGGAATATATCTGCTCTTTTTTTCTTTTCGAAAAAAAAGAAGAAAAATGACAAACACCCTTTAAACAATGCATGATACAAGTTTGATGCAACGCATTCTCGGCTAATGTGTTTATCATTTAGAATGGAATTAATCATCATTTGCTTGCTCTATTTGAGCCCCTTCTTCAGGTACCTTAACTATTTTCAAGTGATGTAAATAAATTAATTGAATACTTACAAAAGGGAAAAACTATGATCTAATTTTGTTTATAATAAATAAAAAAAAAATAAAAAAAATACAATTGAAAGTATCTTGTCAATTTTTTTAAGGTTATTTAAAACAATCAGATAGTTATTCGTGGATCACAAATACATAGATAAATAAATAAAGCCTATTATGA
>MU622422.1:19689-46751 GCA_025399235.1 Backusella circina FSU 941
TAGGATGAACTAAAGTTTTATAACAGATTGCTTAAACTAATAAACATTGAAATACATGTTATCAGTATATTATCTCGCTCTCTATGCTGCAGTAACTGCCCAGTTCATTTACTTTAGAAAACTTTACCTGAGTTTTAAATGCCACCTTTTACCAGGAACAAACTTGCAGGAACGAATAACGACTCCTGATGTCTTTTTTTTTGTTTGTTTTAGCTTGTCATTCTATATCTTACTCATACATTACTTCCTTATATAATCATTATTAATCACATATAAGCAGCAATAACTCGTTTTTGTTGACTATAAATCATAGATGCCATCTTTTTTATGATAGTTTTCAAGATAAAGTAGATATTTTATTGTAACTCCATCTTATTGTAAATAAATGCTATTTTGAAATATAAACTGACCACCTCCATTTTTTTTTTTTGTAGCAATGTAGTCTATTTCATCATCATCCATGTGGGATATGTTGATACCATTTTATTTTTAGTTTTTCTCTTACTTAAACTTAAAAATAGAAGCCATTCGCCCCTCCTCAGCATGAACAATATGTAAACTGACGACATGTCAATTATTACATTTATTTATACAAATAAAACCTTTTGTTTATGCTTATTAATATATGAGTGCTATTTTAATGTTCAATACTTGTTTAGTAAGCAATTTGCTTTTATCTCTAAAATGAATTCAATTAACGGTGGTTAGTATACATTAAAGTGACTCTTACTCTCCTTTTTTTCAACAAGGGTCATGTTCCAATGATTCAATTTTACATCAAATGGTAATATTATTGGTCATTGTTGAGCTTTGAAATTATCTTTTATTCGTTTAGTTTTACATTGTTTTCGATTTACTCTTACATCACTGAATTGGAATAATAAGCATTTAGTAGAGTTATTTTCATCAATCAATAACTCGATATTCAATTCATTGTGTCTCCTTTTTTTTTTTCATTCTTTTCATTCCAGAAGCACGGCTTCTCTTACAGTCTGAACACTAGACCACTTTAAGTAAGTATCGTTATCTGAAAACACTTTGAAACATCACCAGAATACGATAATAAATGAATATAATCATCTTCATTTATTTAATGAAAATATAATAAAATATGTTTATTAATTTCAAAAAAATATAATAAAAACCGCTGCTAAACATCAACTCAACTTCTGAACTTTACTTAAAGAGTGAAATCAGAACACACAAAATACAATTGTGTAACATATAATTTATTTCTTTTTTTTTTTCTTATTCTTATTCTCTCTTCCTTCGTTACTATTTATTATAACTTTTTTGTGTGTCTAAACTTTGTTTTTGTTTGACATTTATACCCCTTTTCTTTCTAAATGCCGCATTCAAGAGACATTCATTCACCTGCATTACCTTCAAGATCTCCTTTTCGAATAAGAGACTCTCAATTAGCAAAGATTCACCAGTCAAAAAATGGTAACTGATTGTTTCACATTTTGTTGCCAATTGTTAAAAAGTTAACATTCCATTCCTACTTTAAACAAAAGAGAGATGGAGTCTCTCGGAAGAACTAGATACCTTGTGGACAATAAAAGCACACAACTATGCTTCTGTCACGCCAAAAGAACCAGCAAAAGTGGATCTCACTGACCATCTTTTAACCCAACTATTAATATCACAAGCAGTCATAGACTCAAAGGATTATGAAATCTTATCTATTGATAACTTGGAAAGATTAAAAAAGGTAAATAAGTAAACAAATATGTCATCAACCAGTTTAATCGATAAATACATAAATAATAGAACTATATTGAAGTATCCGACCTCGTCTCTAGTATCTCGAGACGTATCACAGTAGAAAATAGAATCAAAAATATTACCCACTCTCTCGAGAATACAAAACTAAAGAATAGTAGAAACTCAATGATGCACTTTCAAAGACAGCGTCAAAATAATGAAACCAACCTCGATCAACTCTCTGCTCAACTCACCCGTCTGGAAGTAGAAAAGAAGAAACTCAAACAGACGCTATTAAAGCACACTGCCGCAGTGCTAAGCAAAAGTATTCAAGAATTGGAACAACCTCATCATCATCAACAACAACAACAACAACAACAACAACAACAACAAGATACACAACACCTTGTCCAGCTTGAATCTCAAATAAAACAAACTACTACTCGATTGAACCAATTATTGGTCAGACATCAATACCCGAAGCCTGCTCATTCATTTAACGCTCTTGTACAACAGTTGGATAAGCAGATCTCTTTTTACAAGTCTGATATCGAGTCATATAAAAACAAGCTTGATGCAAAGGCGACATACAGGTTAGTTATATTAGGTTGTATATAAAATAGACTGTCATTATTAAACTTTTTTTATTTATTTATTTATAATAACAGCTCAGACCCAAGAGCCCAACAATTGATGGAATGTAACAGACAGTTACACATGGTTCAATTAGAACTACAGACAAACCAAGTTGAAAAGAGTGACATCTATACAAAGCTATTAGATATCGAAGCCATCACCAATAAGGCATATACCCAAATCCGTCTTCATAAGAATAAGGAAAATGGTTTAAAAATGGAACTGGGACAATACAAAAACGAAGCCATGCTACTACGAAGAGCTAAGGCCAATTGGGATAAGCCCATAAACAACAACAACAACAACAACAACAAACCAGATAATTATCAGGTGCAATTAAATCAACACATGGAAACATTTGAAAAGGAAATCAAACACCAACAAACACTTTTAGAGAGTAGCACAAGGGCATGTCAACAGCTCGTGGCTGGGTGTGACGAGTTAAAGCAAAGACGTTCTGAATTAGATGCTATTGCAAGACAAAAGATGCAATCCCTATCTCAAAAGGACAGTCGCATCACTTCCTTACAGCAACAACAATCAAACGACGATGACTCACCTACAGGCCAAGTAGACCAAAATAGGATAAAACAGGCTGAAAACGATTTTAAAAATGAGGAAACCAAATGGGCAAAAGATAAAGGCACAGTGGAAAAGGACTTTGATCAACTCTTGATTGAATTTGATACCATCACAGGCAACGCCATGGATTTCGACTCAAATCGAATGAAGTATGAAAGGACCATCCAGCAACTCAGCCAAGACAAAAATCGACTTGAAGGCGAGTTACTAGAAGAGAGAATCAAGCGCATTGGCTACAATGGAGACGGTGGACCACCGAATACATCCGATCTAAGAAAGGAGTTTCGGCAGTTGATTGCAGAGATCAAATCGACACATCAAAGCAAGATGGCACAGGAGGCAGAGGAGATCAACAAGCTAAAGATACAGCTTCAAGAGATTCAGGATGAGAAATATTCAAAGAAGAAGCGAGGTGTGACTACTGGCATTCAAACATAGCATAGAACTTGAAATAGCATTTTGATACCTAAAATGATGAACACTCATTTGTTTTTTTGTTTTTTTTTTTGCATCTAATAATCATAATATGTAAATAAATCAAAATAAAAACAACACATCATCTAGTAAAAAAAAAAAAAAAAGATGGGTTAGCGCTTAAAGACCTCTCTCTCTCTCTTATATACCTATCTACACACATAAACAAAACAAGAACAAGATACTCTTTTAAAAAGAAAAAAAAAAAAAAAGAAAAAAAGCCAAGTCATTTAGGAATAAAAGAGGGGAGGACTCTCACACAACAATATATAAATATATATATTTATTATTTCCATCATAGATTCTGTTGTGGAGAAGGATTTCGCTCTTCAATAGCATCCCATGTTAAACTCCACTCTCGTTTCACCTTTTGCCATGATGTTGGATCAAAGAATATATACACACCACGATCCACATTATCTGCAGATGTACGTCTAAAGGATTGTACTGGTTTACCATTTTCATCTACTTCTTTTGTAAGCCATAGCCCCAACTCTTTATGATATCTCCAATTTCGATTGTATCTATTTGTTTCCTTATTAGATAAACACACTCACACATTCTATATACCAATAGTAAACTTACAACTCTTGAGCTGCTGCTTCTTGAGCAACATCACGAGGCATACAATAAAAGACATAAAATAAAATCTCATCAGAGAAAGTTCTCATACGCTGATGTGCCGGTGGTGAGACTTCGACACTTCGATAACAGGGAGGGAGGTAATAACCTGGTTCCACATTTAGACCAGGTGGTGTCTGCGTATCTGACCAAGGTGAGATGAACGTAGAGTATATTGAGCTAATGAATGATGATATAAGTCTTTTACATATAGGAGAGCCCACAAAAAAAAAAAAAAAAAAAAAAAAAAAAAAAAACCTACTCTGCTGTATTTAAATCCAAACCCAGTGTTGTTAAATCGCTTCCTAGTGCCAGCATGCTACGATCTGGATCGGTCATTCGTATCACACCTAATAGTCCCAATAGACCGTACGGATCTGATGGATCCTCTTCTTTATCTAAGGGGGCTGATGTCTTTCGTAAACCAGATGCCTGCTGTGTGAAAGTCAAGTCGTTCCTACCTTGCGCCTATCCCTTTATTATTAAAATGGTAATATATATTTAGAAAAAGCAAGAGAGACTTACCCATTGAGAAGGTAATTCATTGCTTTTTGCTCCAAATTGTTGTTGTTGTTGTTGTTGTTGTTTTTCACCTTTTTTTTTTTTTTTTTTTTTTTTTTTTAAATAACAATAATAATAATAAAAAACGTTGGTTAAACAATGCCATCTCCTTATTATTATTATTTTTTTTTCAAATCAACACACCATTTAATTCTGTTGGTGTCGCGTCTCTAGCAGCATAACCTGACCAAGCTTCCTGCTTTGGCGGTGCAAACGCAGATGACGAACTTCGTAATGCAGGAAAGTCATCCATAGAGAATCCTCTAGGACCCACCGCTCTTCTTGCTAAATCAGACTGTTGTGCGTTGTTATTTTGCATAGGGTAGAGAGCACCCATGGGTAGGTTGTAATCCGACAGGTCATTATTATTCCCTAGTAGCGAAGGATCTTGCATTAGTGCAGTTCCTGCTGTGGATGCATAACTAGCTGCAACTCGATTGGAAGCTTGCGTGCTGCTTCTGTTGGTGGGTGTTCCAAGCGCTGGAAAGTCATTAAGATCGACTCCTGGTGTTTGACGAAACATGTATTGTGTAATGTTTTTTCTTTTATATGTATTTATATAAAAAGAGAGAGAGAGAATAAATAAATAAAACCTTTTTATTAATTTTATATATTATTTAAGTTAAGGAGTGTGTGTGTGTGTGTGTGTGTGTGCTTGTGACTCGTACACTCTCGTATAGCACAAATTGGGTGTTATAAAACAGAGAAAAGTGATAGGCTTGAGTTTAGAACAGCAGCAATCTCTAAACATGGAAAACCAATTTGCTAGAAAAGAGTGAAGCAACTTTTGGGTAGGTTTTTTTTTTTTTTTATGTCCAAAGAGAGAGAGGCATTCTCTAAAAGTATACGTCATTGTCTATTTCATTTTTATAGGTTTTTATACACTTTTATTCGCTATTCATGAATATGATTTGTACTCTATGTATAACCAGAAAAAAACGGGTTATTGTTTTATTATATTTTACTTATAGAGTGCAACACACAATCTCTTTTTAAGTATCTATCTTTATACACACTGTGTGTACTATTGACCAAAGAGAATGGATGATAAAACGTTACTCTCCAGTCATACACACTTAAAATAAAAAAAGGTGGATTTTTTCCGAGCCGAAAACTAGATGTGGACTCAAAATTACGAATAATGATAAATATTTGTAATTGTGAACAAGAGAAAAGAAGGAAAACAAAAAAGGACTCTATTTATGTACACAATGTACTTGAATACGGCATTGAAGCACAGGGGGACAATTCAAACACTTTTTCTATGGCTCGTTTTTAATGGGAAATAATAACAAAAAGAGAGATACTTTAAGGGGAGTTTAAGAAATAGAAAACAAAAACAATTTAAGAGCATTTCTCCTTTGATTCAAAAATCCTATTTTTTTTTTTTTTTATTTCATTTGTATTTGATATTTTGTCTACATTTGCATCAGAGTAGATGACATTTTTTTTTTTTTCGAAAGCTTATAATTCTAACTGGCTCATTAACTGAATATAAAACGAATGAAATAGCGCTATTATTCTCATTGTTGGGAATACTACAAAAGGAGTAAGCTATTTCTTTGTTTTGTTTTACTTTCTACAGTGTAGCATATTTAAACAATGTATCTCTTTAGACAATAAATAAATAAAAAGAAAGAAAGTACCTTTTCTTTGGGGGGAAAATCAAAAAAGAGGAGAGAGTATGGATTAAAAAAACGATTTAAGATGTTTAAGGATGGATGTGTCTTTTCTTCGTCTTCTTCTTCTTCTTCCTTCTCTCTCTCTCTTTTTTTTTTTCTTGTTTCTATTCCCTCTTGTTGTTGTTGTTGTTGTTGTTGTTTGTTGTTATCATCTAGATCCTGAAAGCATTCATACTTTACTTCAAGATGACTTGTATTCCCTTATTCAGTACAATCGCCTTCTCCATCATCCTCGCTACCACCACCGCACTTCCTCTTGACAACACCATTGTTGCTCGCTCTCCTGATTCCACTCATAGTGGTATCTTGCCATCCGCTTCTCCTGCCTACCTCCCTGACTTTCCCTTCCACGGTGTTGCTCCCTTAAATCCCGTCCCCACCGGTCCTCTTGAAGATGAATCTAACCTCGATGCTAGTAGCTATCCAAACCCTTGGGATCAGCCAGATGTTGACCATCATGAGGTGCAGGAAGCGATCAATGCAATTGATTGGGGACATGTACCTGATTTTCCCGTGCGAGAGGAAGGAGAGACAGACTATGATAATGATGAGGATCCAGCATGTTGGTGGACAAATACGCAGTGTGGGACACCAAAGGTGTCGTATTTACCGGATGATATCAAGTTTTGTCCAAACAAGGGTGATTTCGGATTGGTAAAGTGAATGTCTTTACAAAAAAAAAAAAAAATGCAATCATATATTAAAATTCAATTTTTTTTTTTAGACATATGATGATGGGCCTTTGGTACCTGATCCGGTACATAATGGACCAGAGGATCCTTGGGCTGAACCTCGTCTGTATGATTTCTTGGCCAGTAGACATCAGACAGCTACCTTATTTTGTAAGTGGAAGATGAAGGAGAACACTATTTTATATTTATTTTTCTAAATATATGAATTGATAGATGTTGGTTCCAATGTCGTCAATTATCCACAGGCTGCTGTTCGTGCTCTTCAATCGGGCCATACCCTCTGTGCACAGTAAGTTTGTATATAAAATATTTCCCTCTCGCTTTATTTTAACCAAGACATTTTCTAGCACCTGGTCACATCCCAAAATGACCTCACTCTCTAATAATGAAATCGTTGCCCAACTCTACTGGTCCATCCGTGCCATCAAAGAAGCTGCTGGTGTCACTACCCGATGCTGGAGACCACCCTACGGTGACGTCGATGACCGTGTCCGTGCCATCGCCCATCAAATGGGTCTCTCCACCATCATCTGGAATAGCGACTCCTTTGATTGGGGTCTGGCCTCGATTGCCAACGGATTTGTAGCCACCTATGACGAATCTACCGTCGACGGGTTCTTCCAACAGTGGATTGATACTGTCGATAGCGATGAGGAGGGTCGTATTGTATTGGAGCATGAGACCAGTAATGTCACCATCATGACGAGTGAGAGATGGCTTCCAAAGCTGCAACAGGCCTTTAACGTTCAGAAAGTACATGACTGCGCGCCTCAACTTCCTAACCCATACTGGGAGTCATAGGGGAGATAGTCCTAATCACCAAACCACTTGTAGATAGAAACTGTTGTACCCCTTCCTCCCTTTTTCTTCTTATAAGAGTAGACCTTTCAGAATCATTAAATTAATCATGAGGAAATAGTTTTTTTAAATTGAATACTATTGTGTGTGTGTGTGTGTGTGTGTGTGTGTGAGTACCTTATGTTAAGGATTATTCACAACAAATTTCATCAGAGTACCTCGTCCAATATATAATATTTATGTAAGATATATTCACTGCCTTTTTTTTTTAAAGAGATATTTCCAAGTATTTTATAATTAAACTGATTGGAGTCTCTCTCTCTCTCTCTCTCTCTCTCTCTCTCTCTCTATATATATATATATATATTAATCATTGCTTTTCAAAACTGTTCTCTCAGAGATAAAGGTTTGATTTATCAACATGCTAATGATATTTGAACAAAATTATTAAGATACTTTTATGTATTATTAGAAAGCTACAAATGAATGAGACAGGGGCACTTGCATGTGTTTTTATTAATACTATTATGGAGATAGGCAGGAAATTATATTCACTCATATGAATGGCTTGCAGAACAGATATTAGATTTAGAGCTCTGTTAATATAGCTATATTTTTTTTATCATTCGTCTATTTGCCATGTTGACATCCAAGTAGCGAGAAAGAGTCTCTTATTAGAATAAGAGAAGGGGGGTATTTACACCATGTTCAAAATCGCTGTTGTCAAGTACAGTGCGACCAATACTGCTACTCACGAACAGATAATGGAATGGTCATAATGAACGAGACAATTCCTCTTGAAATCCAAAGATGCAAGTACCATTTATCTTTACGCAATCTATTTTCACCACTAGCACAATATGCTGATGCCAAACTTGAGGAGTCCAATCAAGCGCCACATGAATTTCTTACGCTTTCCAAAACGTTTACAGTAAACTCTGAGGATATTTATGTTGCTTGTGGCTACCAGAAACCCAGAAAAAAATCAGAGAAAAAGAAGAAAACGACAGATAATGGAAAGCAGATTCTGGAGATAGAGAAGAAGATGGCCAAAAACAATCTTCATACTGCAACATTTTTTGAAGAGGCCACAACGAGATACAAAGATTACCTCCAGACCTATTATTACTCCAAGAGTATGATCCGAATCAAAAGAAGTGTAGAAATAACCAGAAAAAAGTTGAAAGAGAAGATATTCAGTTCAGAAAGAAAGTACTGTTGGTATATGGCGCACCACGAAAATGGAAAGTATAAACCTTTAATCAGGTTTATTGGCTCGAGGATAAAAGGTCACTTAAGGTATGGTAGCACATGGAAACAGAAGATTCATGGTTTGATTACCACGGTTTTCATTACAAATGAAAAATATACTTCACAAACGTACGTGTACTGTTTCTCAAAGCTATCCAAACCAACCCATACTATCAAAAAAGGAAACACGGTGACTCGAAAGACGACGAAAGTCGCCTTTTTGTATACTGATCCTGGTTGTGTGTCTGTAAAAAAAACAAAAAAAAAACAAGAAAGCTGCACCGACTAGAGACTCAGGATCAACTCTGGCTATTTTCTTAAAAGAACCATCTACTTTACTGTTTGGAGAAACGATTCCTGAATTCAGAAGATTAAACTTTGACCAATTTCTTACTACGTGAAAAAAAAATGCCAATTGCGGGGTTTAAAACGCGTCTATGTAAATTAGTTGGAATAAACATGCACTTGTTTTTCTCTTTTTTTCTTTGTCAAAAAAAAAAAAAAAGTTAACAATGCTTACTGTAACCAGTTTCCCAGCAACTGCACCAGCTCTTATGCTCCATAACAACAGTGTCGCTTTTCAAGCTAAAAAATGTATTCATTATTGTTTAAACCACTATTATTATGCAAATTCGCACTAACTGTCATTATTACCTCGATAGCACCTATTACTATGGAAGCCTATAAATTGCTTCATTTCAAAAAACTTTGTGTTTCACTCAAGAAATGCAACAACAACATCAAGTCTCACTTTGAAATGAAGGAGGAAGAAAGAAAGTTCGAGACAATGAAGGTATGTTTTTTTTTTGAATGACTTGATTTAAAATATTATTTTAATAATTCATTTTCTATCCATCTAAAACAGGACGAATTGGCCAAAAGTCAAAAGAGAGCATGCTTGATGGCTGAGGAGATCCTCAATTTAAAGAAGCACATTGAGCTTCTTATGGACGGCAAGGACAAGAACGAGGAGAAGTGTGGCGTGTTGCAGGAGAAAGTCCGGGACTTGACTGCCATGATCTTGGAAAATGGCATTGCATGCTCCAGCTGGAAGAAGCAAGCCTTGGTCACCGTGGATGAGAAGAAGAAGAAGACTGAGGACGCTTGTGTTCGTTTGGAAGAGCAGGTGGCTCACTTAAAGTCTGGTATCGAGGCCAAGAAGGAGGAGTGGCGCCAGATGCAGGGCCAGCTCATTGCACTGAACGAGGACAAGAAGCAGCTTGAGGATGGCAAGGCCAAGCTTGAATTCTGTGGACGTAAGCAGCGCGAGTGCCGCATCAAGGTCAAAGAAGAGAACGAGCAGCTTGGTATCCTAGTACAGGATTTGACCACCAAGTTGCAGGTGGCTTTGAACAGCTTGCATTTGGAAGAAGAGAAGAACAGTGCCTTGGGAGGTAAGTATATATATATATATATTTAAATAACAATAGGATGGGTCTACGTGAATGGTGGTTCCAGACTGGTTGAAGTTGAATCTGATGATAGTAAGGATACATTTATAATTTGATCTAATACTCTTGTATAACATTTAGGTGCTAAGGCTGCTGCCATCGCTGCCGATGTTACCATGGCTGAATTGATCGAACAAGAAGACAACGAGAAGGCGTCATTGGAACGAACAAAGAAGCCGACGGCAAAAAAGAAGAAAAAGAACAAGCCAAAGTAGGCATTGCCGCCTGGTGGAGTCGGTTGAATATGACGACGTTAAATAAGTATATTATTAAGCACCTTATGGTGTTTGTTCTAAAAAAAAAATGCACAACAACTGTGTCATTTTGTTAATAAATAAAAAACCAAAGATGCACGTTTTCGTGTCATTTTGTATCAAACAATAAGGAAATGTTTTAAATCTGATCATCAAGAACGTCGCTGTTATTTGTGACTGTTGTGGTCGTGAATGGCGTTTTTTTCCATTTGACTGGTCGTATGTATATTTCTTTCTTTTTAATAATAAACAAAAAAAAAAAAAGAGAAAAGTAAAAAATGGACTTGGTAACTGGTTACGGTTCAAGCGATGATGAAGATCAACAACAACAGCAACCACAAGTGAAAAGTAGTTCATTGACCATTAATGCCGCACCCAGTACAGGCTTTGACGTAAGCGATTTTATTTATTTATTTATTTATTTATTTAAAAAATCGAAACCTTCATTTATTTAAAGCAAAAACTCTCTCTATTTCTTTCTCATAGGAACATTCGTCTGGTGTTTTATATACAGCACCTACTGCAACAGAATTAACGGTCAATGTTCCTTATGATGATATGAATCGCCCTGTTCTAGGACCGAACAATCCCTTTTCAGAACGTAGATTGGCCACACAAAACGTGATTAATGGACATGTTGAAAACCAAGCCATTTCCGAGATGGATTTCCGCACACAACATCGTACCTTTGAGACATACGGATATGCACGCGATCCATCACTTGGCGGATCCAATTTAGCCGGTCAGACAGGACAGGGTCTGATGGGCACCGGGTATGTGGGCAATCTGGCAGTAGCAGCAGAACTTGGCGGCGCCTCCATTTTCGATACAGTCAAGAGGGATTTCAGACCCAATAAAGATGCGAAAAAGAAGCGTGACAAGAAGGGAAATTTGGACGAGGTGGAGGGACCCAATGCGTATAAAGGTCCTTGGGCAGGATACGAAGATGATAAAGTGGGTGTGCCAACAGGTCTATCGGGCGAGCAACAGGAGGAGGTGCAGACGATACTTCAGCCTTCTAAAGCGGTAAATAAATTCTCAACAAAGAACATTGCAAAGGAGACAGGAACAGAGACCACCACGTTCCATGGTGCAGCTGAATTTGATTATTTGGGTCGTACGTATATGGCAGCACCTCAGGATATAGATGTGAATTTAATGGGGGAGCCTGGAACACAGGAGTGTTTTATTCCAAAGAAACTTCTTCATACTTGGAGTGGCCATGCCAAAGGTGTTTCGAGTATTCGTTTCTTTCCAAAGACGGCTCATTTATTACTGAGTGGTGGTATGGATAACAAAGTGAAAGTAAGTGACATTGAGAAAGTGTGTTGAATTAGAATAGATACATTTCTAATGCCTATATATTTACATATAGATTTGGGATGTTTATCATGATCGCAGTTTATTACGTACCATGGAAGGTCATACAAAAGCAGTACGTGATATCGCATTCAACAATGATGGTACAAAATTCCTCAGTGCAAGTTACGATCGCAATGTAAAATTATGGGACACAGAAACAGGAAAATGCATCCGTACCTTCTCAACAGGCCGTGTTCCTTACTGTTGTACATTCAATCCTGATGAAGATAAGCAAAATGTCTTTTTGGCAGGTTATTCTGATAAAAAGATTGTCCAATTCGATATAAACTCAGGCGAAATCACACAAGAATATGATCAGCATTTAGGTGCCGTAAATACCATTACGTTTGTGGATGATAACCGTCGTTTTATTACTACTTCTGATGATAAGACAATGCGTGCTTGGGAGTATGATATTCCTGTTGTTATTAAATATATTGCAGAGCCTGATATGTATGCTATCCCCGCTGTTACTTTATCACCTAATCGTAAGTAGTCTAATAGATGAGATTACATGGATATTTATACATTTTTTGCATTTATAGATAAATGGTTAGCATGTCAGTCATTGGATAATCAGATTTTGATCTATGGTGCTCGTGATAGATTTAGATTGAATAGAAAGAAACGTTTTGCTGGTCATCTTGTAGCTGGCTATGCTTGCAAGCCAGGATTTTCACCTGATGGAAGATTCATTAGTAGTGGTGACTCTAACGGCAATGTGTGGTTCTGGGATTGGAAGACGTGTAAGATCTTGAAGAAGCTTAAGGCCCATGAAAAGGTGGTGACAAACACAGAGTGGCATCCTCATGAGACTTCCAAGGTTGCTACTTGTAGTTGGGATGGTTTAATTAAATATTGGGATTAAAAGTGGTTTAATAAAGTATTATAATATATATAAGGCTCAGTTACATTTGAAAGAAGTTGAGAGTGTTTGCTTTCAGTGCCTATGTATTTGCATGCTAAGCTTCTAAATAAAAGGCACCATACAACATTTATCAATTGTTACTTTATAACCTGTCATATTGATCAGGTCATTTCTTTATTTATCCATAGTTTACAACTTGTAAAATGAGTAATTAAGAGATATATACTAATCTATATTTGTATGTTGAGTGTTTGTTTTACAAACTATTACACTACATCATGCCCCAGTAATGATCTAAAGCCAATATGATTAAACAGTAAAAACCGCTTTTGAGGAATATCCAGCTTCTCTTGGCAATAGTTGATCATGATATCAATGGCATCAGGTAGCTCTTCAAAGCACTCAATTTGTTTTTTTAGTGTTTCCTTAGAATAAATCCTACATAAAGACTTATTCCCATCAGAGCCCGTACGTAGAAGAAAGCCTCGTTTTGAACAATCAAAGTTAGCAAGATCATTTGAAAAAAAGGCCAACGTATTAATCGCTAAATGTCGTATTGTGGTACTGATGGAATAAATCGGAACAACATCGTCTTCTAATACCATAATAAGCATGCGATCTGAGAAGTTCAAGAAGTGTTTTAGCGCATTTATATATTTTTGTTTATAGTCCGATTCTGATCCATCTACATTGACGGTATTCTTGAAATAATGAAAGGTTTCAGAGTGGCATGGTGTGTCATTGTGTACAGTTGCTTGTGGAAAGTAGTTTAAAAGCTGTATTGAGTTGCGTTTACAGTTATGTGTCATTAGGTGTACTTCGATTCGATTCTCAAAGATGGATGATGCGTCCACGTTTGATTCGTAAAGGGATACGATCGCCATCATACTTAAGAGCGATACAAAGATAAGAATACCAGTGAAACATTTAAGTATAAAGGTTGTTCGAGGCATGAATCCAAAGTTCTTTACTCTTTAAAGCGTTTTAGGAGTTGAGCAGCAGAGAAAGAAAGAAAAATAGGAGAAAAGTTGATCTTAAAAATAGACTTCGTGCGTGTGAAACTAATAAATATGAAAACAAAATGCACGATGGTTACACTCAATGTGTTCTTTCAAAGTGGGCCAAACTTGGACAGTTGCAGAATAAAGTTAAAAAAAAATAGGAGCATACTTTTTATACAGAAGAAAAGGTATACTATGAGAGTAATGTCTTTTACTATAATGATAGTATATATGATAGGATATAAACAGAAATTGAGACTCTTTTTTAACTGGTATATCCAAAACAGACAGCTTATAACGCATATTTAAATAGGAAGAGAAAAGAAAGCCTTTCCAAGAAATTCAATTTATTGTTTATCTGTTTCATCCAATTATTTTTAACACATTTTAACACCCAGACTTCTTCTTTTGCTTTTATTCTATTTTTTTTAATATTCACCTGGGACAGTGATAGATTAATAAAAAGGAAATGGAGCGGATATAGAAGCTACTGACGTTGTTCTCTTCGTCTGAACCTCTCCGACTTTTCACCAGTTAGGCAGACTTGTTGCAGTCCTTGTCAAAGGTTTTCTATGGCATTGTAGACCCTGTTGTATGTGATGCCGTTAGGGTCTTGTAAGGTGCATTCAGCGCTTTGACGTTTTTTTTTTTTTTTTAAAAAAAAAAGAAATAGGAATAATATTAATTAAAAAATTTCAAAATAATCATACCTAACCAAACTGTGGCATTTTTTTGCAGGGAGATGTACTATTTGTTGATCCCGGATAAGTTCAGCTTCTTGAATCAAACCCTCTCGATATTCTACATGGCCATCATTAGTACTTTTGACACTAATCCAGTGGTTATATTACACAATGCCTCTTTGGAGTGGATGTGGCACGGTGGGGCATGGTCTTATTGACTGTTGGTTACAGTTTGAGCAGGTAACAGAGGATATGTACTGATCAATTAAAAGAACGTTAAATCTAAATTTGCAAAGTCTTCGATCCCCCCCAACTCTTGAAGTGGTATATTTGGGTTACTCCAGTTGCCTATTACTAATTTTGGTACACCAGCACTACCAGGACAAATATCAATTGGTTGAGTCTTAAGTTGTTCATAGACTTGCTGCTCCTTTTTGAATCTTCAGAACCTAAGATACATGAGAAGAGGGCTCGATTTGATGGCGTTGTTCGTCATGGTGTTTTTGTAAGAGTTTCGAACGAGCTGTCCACCATCTAAACTTAGCTATCAAATACTGTTGATATTTGTCTACCGCCATGGATCTGCTGTTGAATAGGGAAAGAAAAACCAAACTTCATCCGACATCTGGTTCTTCATCCGGTAGATCGAGATAGGCCTCCGACAATATCTTCTACCAGTGTATCTTTTTAGCTCATTCTTAGTTCATTTGCTGGTGAAGCAGCATAGTATTCTATCTACTTGTGTGCAATCATGGGCTTTATGCATACAATGGAGAATATAGCGCCTGTTGGGATCAATAAGAATAAAGTTATTTTGTGGAATGTTTCCATCAGCAAAAGTTTCAGTGATATATTAAAATTCATATTCCTGATATTGGTTCTGCTTCCTGTAGCCACTGTGGCAGTATTCGATTTGAGTACAGCTATTCCTACCCCATCCGTGTATATATTTTCATGAAGCAAATGTGCGTACCGCATTGACCTGCAATAACTTGCTAGCATAAAATATGCTTTTACATGACGGAAAGGTTGTATATTTATATCGCGATATATAGATCTGGAACGGAATATGGTGCCATCATGGTATGCTGCATGCAAAATGTCGAAATCTCCCTCAGTAGTTTACTAATATTCCGACATTAGCATTGATGAGTAAAACCATCTTCCCTCTTCCTAACGCCAGTTCAATATTTCTGGCCAGAGTGGTAATGGCCTGGGTTCACTCAAAACTATCTGTTTGAATGTTGAATTTATATCAGACACTCGAGCTATTCTTTCTCAGTTGAAAAATCTTCCAGTCTTAAAAGTCTCTTTCTTTTGTCACCAGATATCACACAAAAATATACCATCAGTTCAAGATTTTACTATGGTTTCTATAATAAACAACTTTTGTTTTCTAGTGTGTGAAGATGGTAAACTACTTCAATATCTTTTTCGGTCCAATCAATCCAAATACATTAAGCAATTTGATGTCATATTGTAGTTTATTATAATGGATCCTTATAAAGATGATACTATTTATTTATTTTTTCATCGTTATCTTGTGTTATTTCATATGCTTACTTGGGTAACTCGAAAGATAAAATTAGATTTTTGGTACTTCTTAGATAATGTATATTGGGAATGTTAAAAACTTTATTTAAGATTTGAATGAAGATCGATGCAAAATCAAGACCCTTTTTGTATGGTTCAACCACCCAGCGACTGCTTGTGATAGAAAGAGCCTTCGATAAGGGAGCACATGCATTTAAACAGTCGGTCAGACGAACTAATTGCAATTTGGGTTCTTAGAAATGAAATAATAGCGTATTTAGGGCTGTCAAGTGTTTAATAGGGCAGAGTGGATCAATTCTTGTATATACATGATTTTATATTTTACAATTAAAGTAAATTTTATTGCTAAATCATTATTTAGAATGACATAATTTACAACTTGCTATTCAAATAATCCTGCCATTGGTTAAGTTCCCATCCAGAAGAAACACTATCGTCTCTGATACCATCAATCAATAAGGTTGGACTGACATGAATACCATTCTGGCGACCAATCTTGATGCACAATTTCAAATCATTTGTAACTTTGTTGCCGCTGTTCTTTGGCTCACCTGTTCCATTCAAAATATATTCGAGCACCTTTTCAGAAGGAACACCCACTGATTCGGCCAACTGAGCTAATGAGACAGCAGTTTCCTTACGAGTCTTATTCTCCAAGGCCTCATCAAAGTAACTTGATAAAAAATTAAAAACCAGCTTAATTCTTTTTTTTTTTTCACGACGGAAAATGTCACAACTTACTCGCGTTGGTTCTCAAACAAGACATCCGAGAAGGCAAAGAATTTCTTATCATCAATCTTCTCTACAGCAAGGGCAGCTTCGTGAACAATAGTGGAGGATGCGTGCCAAGGCTGAACTTGTTGTCTGAAAATAAACTGGAACTTCTCGGGGTGTTGTTGTTCAATATGAGGCCAGACTTGCTGTTATCATTCGTTTTTTTTTTTTTTTTATATATAGATACATTAGCTTGTTGTTCCTAATGCCAATTTAGATAACTTACCTCACGGATCTTCTTGTAGATCTTTGCAGAGAAAGGACACTATTCGAAAATATTGGTTAGTCCAAAACGCGTTATATTTTCTCTCTTGACATACAACATAGTCTAAATAGACTTCAAGTGTGTGAGGTGCAAAGGCAGAGCCCAAACGGTGTCCGCCAAATTGTGGTGCTAAAGCCATATTTAAATAAGGTTATAGAAATATATTAAAGAACGAGAAAACATTACTTATTGTGTATTTATACTTTTTTTTTTCCCATCTGATTTCTAATCCTGTTACGTCATGACTTGTGTAATGGATCAACCGGGTTTAAGAGCTTGCATAATAAACAAGAATAGTGAATTCAATTCTATTGCACGAATTCAGTCAGTAGCGCTATCATTTTTTCTTTTACCCTGCTTAAAGATAGTTTATTACAAAGATAGCACTTCTTATTCAGTTGAATTGTAACTCTTAATTCGGAAAATATTGGCGTCGGCCTATAATAAATTGGCGGTGTCTGAAGATAAGTTAGTCTTGATCAAGAAGTAAATTGGCGCCGGCCCAGAAATAATTTGTCATTGCCCAAATATCGCCATTATTGTTAGTAAAAAATTAACTAAAAGAATAAGAAAGACATTAATTGGAAAGAAAAGAAAACCTCAGCGACACACACTGATGCTTATTTTTTTTTTCAAGTTTTATGAACATAATATACTAAACCTCAAAGGAACCTGGTTAATATCAGATGTACAAATGATTTTGAAGACAAAAAAAAAAAAGTTATAAAATAGTGTATTAGATAATAAACTTGGAAGAATTATCTCCATTTGTTAATAACAGCAACAACAGTATTTATTTATTTATAAAAAAAAAAAAAAGACTAGTGCTTCAATTCACACAATCCAAAATGGATTATGCTTAACAAGGACCGCCGCGGGAAGGCGCACTAGTTGTACTCCATCTCATCAAATAAGATGATTGAGTACTGGCCCTCAAAAAATATATATGGAAAGTACAAGTCTTTTAGCTTTTATTAAGAGAACTTACCATACATACCCTGCATAAAGAAAAGTGGTTTTGTTCGATAGCCAGAAACGACCTCTCCTTCTAGGAAAAAAAAAAAAATCATTTATTTATTTTTTTGGGAATCCACAATCACCTGGCAGCCTAATAGCGAGAAAAACAAATAAGCTTAGAGTTAATCCTTGTAGGTATACACACTATGTACTAACATGTAGAACTCTAAAAATAATAGAATAAATATAAAACACTCATCACAGCAACTGTGATTTTATTCCCTTCAAGAATGAATCTCAATTATGTAAATCTCTTGATTGTTACTTTTTTTTATCATGGTTTTTTGATAGGAGATAGAAAAACTAATACTACTTAAAAGGAAGGTGAAAATTATGTTACACTATTTCAAGACACCAAGGTACAAGCAACGATGTAGCCAGATTGAATGAGAGTAATAAAACAATAAAATACTGTGAGTTATTAAGCTTAGCGAACTCCAATACAAATTACGAAAATATAAACACTTCACTACTTGATGTCAAAAAAAAAACTGTATTCAAGAGGAGTACAAAATAAAAGTTTCACAAACCGTGTTGCAGATCAAAAGTACTTGTGAAACAGAATATGCATGACCGCTTATTCGCATACCTCTTTCAAAAGTCTACTTCTTGACCTTTATTTCTTTACTTTCTTTATATTTTTTTTTATGTGAGTTTTTTCCCCCATATAAAAATTACCAGAGTTTCTATTGATTCAATTTAATAGTCACAGTTTATTATAACAGTCACGCTTTTTTTTGTCTATAAATAAAGGTGCTTTCCCTGAATTTTTTTTCTTTAATCGTTTTTCTCTCTCTTGTTTTTTTTAAAAAAATGAAAAATAAGGGGTATTCTGAAACAAAAACAAGATTGAGAAGAGCACTGTTTCCTTACTTGGGACTTTACAGGCTGCTCTCATTTGTAGGCATGCTCTTGTACGCATGTGGAACTTGATTCTATTTAGACCAGCTAAGTAGGATGACACCATTTGGGTGGATTCTGGCTATAGACCCCAATTGGATTCCATATTGATTGGAATAACTACCACTGGGGACGCCTGTTGGATCTGGACCAATTTGAGATCAACCAATGTATTGTTCTGAGTGGAGACTTTTTTTTTATACATAATTAAAATGAAAAATAAAATAAGACTGTCATTTATGTATAATGAAATGAAAACATAAAAACATGCTTCAATTTAGAAAATAAGTAATTGTAAGATGTTAGAAGTTACATTAAAGGAATTGGGTTGCAAAAGAAAGTTTAAGATTACTTCACTGTTTGTGTTTGTCTGCCGTTAATTTCACATTCCTCTGCATGGTTTTACTCTAGATTCATAATACTGGTAATGTGTGTAAGCGATATTACTCAATCCTTCGCTAAGGTTTTACTTTAGATGTATACTTTAGGTAACTTGTGCAAGCGATGTTACTCGGTAATGCTGGCAATGTGTGTTTTCTAGTGATGGTTGTTCTATTGATGCCTTTATTTTAAAAGAAGCAGTGAATACTCTAGCTGATTGTATGTTTAGACTTTATTTAAAGACAGGCTTATTGAGTAACTATGCCTTTCAAGTTCGTGATGTCACTTACATATTATTACTAGTAAATAAAATAAGATCTTTGAACAATCAAAGTAAAGTTAATCATGTTCATTCCAGGGACGTTTATTATCGTTAGCAAAACAAGACAAAATAGATTGCAAAAAAGAAAAAAAATAACATTGTATTCATTTTAGCATTGTCATTCTTCTTTTGATTATTGCTCTTTAATGTCAACAGTGGTGGAAATATTATCTTTAAAGAAAGGCCGTATTTGTTAGCTAATTACTGCTATTGCTGAATAAGTTGAGGACCATTCCGTTGAATAGAAAGATGTTGACACGTAATAGTTGGAAAATACCCTAAAGACTACCACCAAAAAGCGCCGCCTGTTGTGCAGAGAAGTACAGTATACATAATAAAAAGTAAATCAGAGATGATGATGATGATGATAAAGATACAACACCGCATTGAGTGATATGGATTTATTTTGTATATCTGTTCTTTCTATCTCCTATCAAAAAACCATGATAAAAAAAAGTAACAATCAAGAGATTTACATAATTGAGATTCATTCTTGAAGGGAATAAAATCACAGTTGCTGTGATGAGTGTTTTATATTTATTCTATTATTTTTAGAGTTCTACATGTTAGTACATAGTGTGTATACCTACAAGGATTAACTCTAAGCTTATTTGTTTTTCTCGCTATTAGGCTGCCAGGTGATTGTGGATTCCCAAAAAAATAAATAAATGATTTTTTTTTTTTTCCTAGAAGGAGAGGTCGTTTCTGGCTATCGAACAAAACCACTTTTCTTTATGCAGGGTATGTATGGTAAGTTCTCTTAATAAAAGCTAAAAGACTTGTACTTTCCATATATATTTTTTGAGGGCCAGTACTCAATCATCTTATTTGATGAGATGGAGTACAACTAGTGCGCCTTCCCGCGGCGGTCCTTGTTAAGCATAATCCATTTTGGATTGTGTGAATTGAAGCACTAGTCTTTTATTGATTTTTTTATATATAAATAAATAAATACTGTTTAACAAATGGAATTGATGCTTCTCTTTGTATGGTTTGTAATTATTCTTTCAAGTTCTTGTTGTTTATTATTTAATACAATATTATTTTACCAACGACAATGGGGAATTTTGGCGACGACAAATCATTTCGCTACATTATTTCTGAGCTAGTGCCAATTTACTTCTTGATCGGCACCAACCTCTCTTCAGACAGCGCCAATTTATTATGGGCTGAATTAAGAGTTACAATTTATTCACTTTGTCTTTTCTGTGCTTCCAAAACTGGAACAAAAACGCTTCAATCTTCGTCTTAGATTCTTCTTGGAAGACTATTTTAGTTATTTAACCGAGAATATGCTTTTTTTTTTTAGTCAAAGACTCAAATTTCGCGCTCAAAAAGCCCTGCTTGAATTTTATTAGAGCATTATTTGTGACGAAAGAAAAAATTGTGGCTTCAAATTCAAATTTGTTCATTTTGAATATCTTTTACCTTCTTTTATCATATTTATGGCAAGCCCCATTTATTACATTCGTTTCTTCAAGCCACCACCTACCCAATGTAAGGTTGGGCAGCCTTTTACTATCGTGTGGACAATCGAGAGTGATTTAGGAGATCAATCCTATTGGGAAGCAATTCCAATCACTCTCTCTCTTCGAGGATCGACCCAACTTGGTTTACGCATACACGACGCTAAAACAAAAAAGAACACGCCAAAGAATGGTCCATATGCTCAGGCAGCCAGCATGCAACAGGAAACTCAGCTTGTTTTTGATCCATTCCAAGGCGGAGGAATGGTTACCAAAATAGTCATTGAGCCCATGGTAGGTAAAACAGTACCGGTAGGATCCCCCATGGAAATTCAATTAGAGATGTCATTATCGAAAAGTGCTCGTAAGCAAAGCCATACTGTTTGGAAAGATGCATTTCAGTTTGAATCGCCAAGTCAAGAACTCATTTGGATTATTCCTGCGTGGTCAATACCTTTAGATACGATGGTGGTAAAACAAAGGCATGGCGAGCCTGAAAGCGGTGACCAGGCAGAAAGATGGCTTGGTAACGGGAGTTCATGCATAAAAATTCGTGAAGATGCAGTACAAAGCATAGCAAGACACATTTGGTACTTATTCTCTATTGAACAATCGACAGTTTTTTTTTGGAGGTTAATTTCTCTATTTAGGGATTGTGGATTGGGGATGTGTGACTATTTGAACCAGCTCGTCCATCAAGAAAAGACAGATTTCAATCACAATGTTATATTGGAACTTGGAAGTGGAACGGGTTTGGTTGGTATATATGCCGCACAATTACTTTCTCCAAAGGAAGTCTATCTGACTGATCTTGAAGACGCCTTGGAGATCATGCAGCAAAATGCTGACTTGGTTCAAGATAAAAAATGTAAAATAATAGTCAATGAACTTGCATGGGGACCTGATGCCGATCCACTTTACGATAATGTGGACCTTGTATTATTAACAGATGTTTTGTATAATCAATCTTCACATGATGTTCTATTGGATACACTAAATTGGTTGTTAAAGCCAGCCACAAAAGCTCTATTGGCTTACAAAGAGCGTAATCCTGATGAAAGAGTGTTCTTTACAAAGGTGAAAGAGAGAGGATTCGAATGTAAACCTGTAAATAATGATCAAAATGTTCTGTGGGAGTTTTATTGGATTGAAAAAGCGTAACAAATCAAATGCGAACACCTTGGAGTGCATTTAAAAGTGAATTTGCCGCATCATCCTAGAATAAAGTAAATAAAAAAATTAAAACTTATATATAAATTGTTTCTACTAGTTTATATTTATACCATTTCAAGAGACCATAGCATAGCACCTCCTAAGCGTTTTTCTCGAATATACGCTGCCTTCAAGCGAGCCGAAGCAGGGTTTTCAAAGGTAACGTATTGGGATTTTCTACGATTATAAGCAAAAGGTGATTGGGAGGCATGATCCCAAAAAGTCTCCCAACCAGAGGTATTGGTGGCGACACCATCTTGTTTAATTGATCTCCATTGGTATTCTCCAGAATAGGACGCTATTGAATGAGGGCAGGGTTCTTTTTCTTTGCTATCATATCGATCCCCTTTTATCTGTCCCCTCTTCTTATAAAGTGGTACACCAAGACCAGTGCTGTTCGTGATCGACTCTGTTGTTTTTTGTGTGTATCCATAAAAGGGAAGACCAAGAAATATATGTTCGGAGGGGATACCAGCGTTTTCCCATTCCTTAATAGCCTTTTCACCCCAAGTTGCCTCTCCTCGGTGAGAATTGTAAAGAGGTGCCATTGGTAATGCTTTATCACTAAATGATCCAGTGATATCATAGTTCATTACATAAAAACCGTCCATAACTTGTGCCCATCCCTTTGATAAGTGCTTGATTGGGAGTTGGTTCTTGTCATTAAAGGGGTTGGTCTTTACGGCAGAAGTCAGTAGCTTGTGCTCATGTGGGTATAGCTTTTCTAATCTTTCTCTTAAAAGTTGCAAAAAGGCAAGCAAATTGGCTGTATCATCTGGATTTCTATTGGAAATAAAATTCACGACTTTAAGTTCAGTTGACAACAATAACAATAAAAACTTACTTTTGATTACATGACACACCATTGGGATCGTTAGGATACTCTATTTATATAAATAAAGTTGAATATACATACACTAATATATATATTATTTTGTATTTACCCCAATCAATGTTAAGTCCATTCAAGTGGTATTCATCCACAGCTTTTAATAACTTTTCTGCAAACCGTTTTCTTGATTCTTCTGTACGAAGAAGTGAGCTAAAATAAACAGAACCTGTCCATCTAAAGTAGGTGTAAATATACTTGTTGGTTCATAAAGATCAATTTTTTTTTTGTGTTTTTTTTAATAACTACCCTCCAATAGCAAGGCTAACTCCTTTTCCATGGCTATGTGCATCAGTTACAACTACTTACTGTTTTTAATATTTTACAATTATGTACAGGGTAAGATTCATATGTATTACCCTTTTTTAATTGACTCGAGTCAAAGTGCGTAAGATCGCCGTTAATATCAGGCGTGGCAAAGGCGTAAGCAACATGATCCAGTTTGTTCCATGGAAATACCTTTGGCAAATCCTATAAAGATATCATATGAGGAACGCTTCTCGGAACAACAATAAATTATACTTACCCAATCGACAACATAAGCTATAAGTTGGTGTTTACCATAAATTGGGGGTTTTTGATCTGATAGTGCTGTAGACAATGCAATAATTAAGAAAATAAACCATAAAGAGTGTCTCATGAATCGTTTTTAATAAAGAAGAATGAAAAAACAAAAGCTTGCATATCATGCTTCTTCTTTTTATATTGCTTTTCCGAGAAATGTGCTCATTATTTATCTAGTTGATAAATTTAGAAACAATAACAAATAAACAGTCCAACTTGTAATAATCAATTATACCTTGATGAAAAGTACTTTTTCTTTTCAGACTGGTTTTCTACTAGTACTTTCCCTCCCCCTTGGTTTGGAAAGACAAATCAAGGCTGAGTTTGTTTCATAGATTTACCCGAATAAACCCCAGGTTGAATATATACTTTTAACCGTGTTTGAAATAAGATCGATTGCAAAACGCGGCTCATCATATAAACGAAAAAAAAAAATTACTGTGATATGATAGAGAGAGAGTAGGCTTAAATGTCAGTTGAGCAAAATTTCATTCTAGTTCACATTATAACGTATTTTCAAAGTTGCACCGAATTTTAAAGAATTGGAGTATCACAACATAAAGCATGACTTTGTGATATTTTAGAATAACAAAAACATTCGCTTTATAATAATATTCGACTGAACCGACCACTACAAGGGTAACTGAATATAAATTAGTTGGTACTGGTTATGATCCAGAAGTAACATATGAACTTAAACATCCCTTTTGACGGACCGGTTTACTAATTTAATAGAATCAAATAGAAAAAGTTTAATATCTATTAGTACCACAATGAGATATATATATATATATATATATAGAGAGAGAGAGAGAGAGATCGAAAGGTCATTCAAAATATCAAGAAATTGGCAGGACTATCAGATAGAATAGGCTTTTGGCAAACATTTTTAACTTTGTTTTATCTGACTTATCTTTTTCAGCCTCGTTTTTTTATATTATTATTATTATTTGCCTCATCTTGTATTTATTAATTTTCTTACGCGTTTCTATGAATAAAATACAGATTTATATCATGGTATTATATAATATTGACTTGCTATGAATGAACTCGATGTAAAGTTAATGAGTTTTCAAGGCTCTTTTTTTGGAGGGGAAGAAGTACTTGCATTATTATTAATATCGATGGCCAATCAGATCGAGTATTACTAATGGCACAAAATGGTTTCTAAACCTTTAAATAGCCCTCGTTTTCTGTTCACTTTAATAATTCATCTTTATCTTCATTTATCATCACTTTTATCATAACAAAAAAAAAAATGGGACTTACACTTTATACTTTTCCTGGATCTCTTTGGGCTGGCGTCCCTCGCTTATTTGTTCATCAAAATAACATTCCTGTCAAATTAGTCACTGTTGACCTTTCCAAGGCTGAGAACTTTGCGCCCGACTTCTTGAAGGTGCAACCCAACCATACCGTTCCCGCTTTGACAATTGAGGAAAATGGCTCCACTCGCAACTTGGATGATACTACTTCTGTCATTGACTATCTTAACCAACTTACAGGTAATAAGTATTCTATTCCGGAAAAGGAGAAGGAGATCAGTGAATTCTTGAAGTACATGCATGGTGAAGCTGATGTGGGTAATCCACTCTTCTTTACCTCTGGTAGCCAAGAAGAGCTTGATTCCAAGAAGAATTTGATTGTTGGCTTCCTTAATGGTCGTATTGCCGGCTGGGAACAGTATCTCAAGGAGGCACCTGAACACGCTGCTCTTTATAATGAAAACATCAAGAACACCAAAGACTTGCTGGCCCCCTATTCGGGTGATAAAGAAGCTGCCGCCAAGATGTTTACCTTGAATAAACAACTTTGGGAAATTGGCGTAAAGTTTCTCGACCACGCTGAATCTGTTCTCAAATCCAACGGTGGCGAATTTTTGTTTGGTAAGGAATCTGTTGCTGATTTCCACTTAGTTCCATATCTTTTCAGAGATCTCCTGGTTCGTAAACCTGAGCAAGTATTTGCCAACCGTCCCAACTTGGAGGCATACTATAAGCGTGCCCAAGCTCGTCCTAGCTTTGCTCAGACCTTCCAGTAACTTCAGTCTCTTTTTATATTTATATCTTTTATTTTGTATGCATAATAAACTGTTTTTATTTTTAAATATTACGTGTCATGTTGGATAAAGCGCTTATTTTCATCGTTTATACATGGGTTTTAATTCTGTTTGTACCAATCGATTGGGTCAGACTATTTGAATATGAGTCGAAATTTTGGAAGTAAGCCAAGATTTTGGAAAATGGGTCAATGGAATGAAAGTGAATCAGCCAATGAAAAATAGGTCAGAGAGAAAGATGATGGAAAGAACAAGGTCAATACAAAACTCTTTAATATTATCTCCAGAATTTTTTATACTGTTATGTAAAAATTACATTGTTTATTCGTTCAAAATCATAGACATCTTGATATGAAGAGTAAAACATGAAATGATTGTCTATACAAGTTGGTTTTACTCAATTGGGTTATTATTACTAAGTCAATTAGATTTTAATTCGGTTAAGTTATTTTCATTCAGCTGGTTAAGTTTCATTTAGAAATTTAAACCTAATCAATAAGAAATAATTCGGTAAGTGGATTTTAGTTTTATATGGAGACATTTGGTTGGTAAAAGAGTATCATTTATATAACTTATAGGTTTATTTTGCCACTTATACCTCGCGGTAGTTGCAAATCTCATCTTGGTCTTACCGCAGGTGAAGAGATTTATGCTTACCACAGTATTTCGACCCAAATACTTTTCTGTGGGAGCGATCTTTGCCTTATTTTTTCTTATCCCTTAATTGTCGCAACTCAGATCAAACGAGAGGTCTTTCTGTAGTTTTGGTCTCTTGAATCGGCGAATAACCAATTTACTCTTCTTTAAGACAAGTACCATTCTTCGTCAGCTACCGCTGCTTCCGCTAGTTCCAGGATTTTTCTCGTCTCTTTCTTCCCGATGAGTAACAAACACTTTAATTGTTTTTAATATAACTATTCACTACTAATTAATACTACTACTTCATGAAAAAATCTGAGATTGTTAACGACAGTAAAAAGTTGACAAAACCGAGACATAGGAAAGAGAAAGTACACTCATATTTATAAGAAATATT